>BMAW01023678.1:676147-690454 GCA_019974015.1 Nephila pilipes | reverse complement strand
TGAAAAAATAAAATTAATTGCTTAATAATTAGATGAAAAATCCTACATATATATATATATATATATATATATATATATATATATATATATATAAAGAGCAATAAATTTAATTCATAAGTAAAAATGGTACATTCAAGTTCATGGAACGGTTTATTCATTTTGATGAGAGAGAGAGGCCATAAATATACATTATTAAAATGAATAATTCCAGAGGCGTAGCTTCGCCGCCTTGACAACAGCAAAAGAGAGCGAATCTTACCTTGCCTTCCAATTTATATGGAGGAATTTCTCCAGATCACATAGTATAAGATGAAGGGGGGTTGAGGGACTTAGATGGTGTCTATAAGCTTAGTAGGGATTATTTCCTACAGGTCTGCGACTATGAGAAACGCAGATTCAGCATATTTTATGAGCACGTGATCGCATAAATTAAAGGATAATTTGGAATTGCATTAGAATATAAGGATGAACTCTTTACAAATGGGTTATAGAATGGGAAAAATTAAAAAATTATATTACATATATATTAAATTATATATGTACTATATAGATTGTGTTTTTTATGTATTCAAATTTTATATTGCTATATGTAATTTTTTCGTGTAAATTTTACATGCAAATAGCAAGCTGTATTCCATAAAATATATACTATATCTAAAGACTTGCTGTGTATTGAAAAATATATTTTTTGACAAAGGCTTCTTTAGATTATGACCTGATGTGCTTTTTTTTATACTCGCTGTCGATTAAATTTTTTAGAAAATAATCGTTCTTATAATATTTTCTCTATCATTGTTACAATTTAATTTTTTTGTTTTGTTTTAGTTTGTCATAACACAAGCATAAGAGAATGTTCGTACTGTAATCAAAATTACTTTGTCCTCTCGGTGGCTTACCTTCCGTAGGTAAGTACGGGCTTCATGACCCCGAGGAATTCTAGTGATCTTTTTCTTTCTCACGGAGTTCACTGTTTTTTTTTTTTAAAAAAAGCACAGTGAAGCGTCCTTAGCATACGCTAAAGATCTCTCTTTATTTTCGTCCCTTCTTGTCAACCGATATTTTTCATACCCCCCCCCCCAAATTCTTTAATGCTTAAATCACAGATACACATGGTTTGACGCAGATATAGCCTGATTTGACTCTTTCGCCATATACCCTTATTACTTTCACTCACTCCAAATTTCTTTATCATTAATCGGGCTATTAGGATATATATAAATATTATAATATTTTGTTTTGAAAAATATCTCAATGAAACATAATTATCTATTTTGGTCCTACTTATTAATAATTAACATCATCATTTGTCAATTTTTCCGTGTCATAAAAGTATTAAATTCGTTCATACTTTTCGAAATTCGTTCACTCACGGATAATTTAACGATTTCCAAAGAGTAATTAATACATCATGCATCCTTAATTCTTTTTTAAAATTTAGTAAAATTCTGTGATCATTGTTTGTCTCTTTTGGGCCAAGGAACTTAAATTCAAATTCTAGACCAATTTTTTAAATGTGTTCTGCAGATAGTAAATTCCAACTTCAATTCTAATGAATGCTAAAATTTGACGCACCAATTTTTTCGATTATCACTGCTAAAAGGAGTTTTATTTTTTAACTGTTAAAAGCTTATCGAGTAAAAGGCAGGCATTGTCATTACCGAGCTAAAATTTTATAAAGTAGTGAAGGATTCTATTAAAAAGAGTCACTCTTAAAAGTTAAAAATTACAAATATTTTGTTTTATTACACGGTGGTTGTAATAGTAAATATGCATAATTTTATGTATTAAAACATGTGTAATACGTTATAATTAATATGGTTAAAACGTTATAGCAAATTTGCTTGTAGATTGTTAGACGTATGTGTGATCGCACCTACTGAAATAATATATCAATTGACAGGATCTATCTTTTGTGTAACTATTGTTTTTATTTATGTATATAATTACAGGTATCGCGTAAGGAAAATGTGAAAAATTACACAAATCCCCCCCTCCCCAAAGTATTATTTACACACGCTTTTGATCATTCTCTCGCACCTATTTATTCATTTTACTCACAAAAATGATAAATGAAAGGGCTGGGCCGTAATTTTAAATGAAAATTAAAATTTCGGAAAACGCATTTTCCCTGCCGTCATACGTGTTTTCCAGCTTTCCTAACGCAGCGCTCTTCATTTTTTTTTTATTTTAGAAAAAATAAAAATAAAAAAAAGCATCTCTCGACGCAAAACTCTAATTATCCGAGTACCTTCCCATGGTAAAGTAATTTATTCCTGTCCCATCTCAAAAAGCGGCAAGCACCACTTTAGGTGATGAAACGAATTAGCAGGAGGACGCGGAATAAAATTAAAGGGTAACTCGGTAAGCGCTGTGTCCCCCTCCCCACACTTCTACCGGAAACCCCAAATACGGCGGGAAAAACGATCGCCCGGAACCATGGGGGAGGGAGGTCATTCATTCTCCTCCCCCTCCCGAGAGATCTCCCCGAAGGGGTTTAGCCGCGCGCCACCGGATTAACGTCCTCCCATCGATTTCTTGTCTACTCGTCCACCCAGCCATTCCTCCTCTGCTCTAGGGTGGGTCTCCGATCTCCAAGCTTTTACCAAACTCTCCCTCCCTCTCTTTTTATTTTTGGTTTCGGTTCTGGGATTTTTTTTTTCAGGAGAGTAAAGGAAGAAAGCTGGTATTCTCTCCCACGCCGAAGAATCTGCTGGGATGGGTCAACGGTGATGGACAGACTGGGCACTTGTGAGAGGAATTGAGATTTTCCATCATACACCTTTTCTGTTCGCTCAGAGGAGCATGGCTGTTTGTTTCGAATCTTGTGATTTGAAGAGTGTCTTAACCGGGGTTGCAATTCCAGAGGCGTACTTCCTCCTGGATTTATGAAGCGTTGCTTCATGAAACGAAGCTTTTTTTTTCGTGTTGTTTTCCATTGCGTTACAGCTTCTCTTACTGGCAGTTTGGAATAAATCTCTCAAAATGTGTCTCCGTCCAGTTTTTAAGCGAAATTCTTGCACTGTTATATGATATGAGAAGATTTTAGTTTTAGTTTAGTTTTTATTAACGTCGCACTAGAAGCAACACGAGGGCTATTGGCGACGGACCTCGTAATTTTGGACCACGGTCAAGTGACGAGGACGACACCTGAGCAGGCACCCCTCTCTCCTAACATCCACACCACGCCAACGGGAGAACGTTGGGCCCCGATCAGATTTAACGTGCATCAGCCCCGGCTACACAGCGGGTCTTTGGCGGCCAAGGATCGAGCCCGCGACTGAAAGAAAACTGCCGGCCGCTAGTCCACGACCGTGACCACTAGGCTACCGCGGCCCTCATGATATGAGAAGAATATTAGGACTGTTTCAGGAAAGGATAGTTATTTACAATGTGTTGCTTATCTATTTTTCCCCTCCTTCATCGCATTCCACAATTGGTCCTCAAACTTCAATTTATTCTCATTTTCCGCTGGTCAAAAGCATGTTACAGTTCAATAACAATTTTAACAACTGTCATGTGCCTCCAATGAATCCAAACGGGTTACTTTTAGCACATATTTTATTTTTTTGAGAAAAGGGGGCGGAATGCATGTGCTAAATCTAGAGAATGTTGAATGATTTCATTCTGCTTCAAGACAATACTTCTTCGCACACAACGCCCGCTCTCCGTGAGACAGGTTAGTTAGAAACGGATTGCTATGCTTGAACCTCCTCCATATTCTTCTGATTTAGTTTTCTGTGACTTTTCCCAGAAATAATCTATACTCTAACAGCAACCTTTTGAATTACTGGAAGCTGTTGAGAAATCTAACTATTAAAACAACAGAAAAAGAAATGTAACACGCTTTTGGAATGGCTAATTAGTATAGAAAAAGAGATAGGTTTCCGCACTGAAAAGGCCGAAATAGTACCGGACTGGGTGACAAGGGCTATGCTAAAACACTAGCTGATTCTCTCCAGCATCTACACATGACAGATCAGTAATACATGTAATTCACGACTATAACTTTGACGACTATAGCCAATGACTATAACTTTGAAAACTCGCATTTGAAAAAATTCTCTTTTGATATAAATTCAAAACTTCTCATTTAATTTCCATTTAAATTTTTACCTCAAATTTTTAATTTATTTTTAATTTTTTATTAAAACGGAGATATCATCGTTTTTTCATTCATAGAACACAATAGTATTCGTCAAACTCAATATAATTCCAACAAAGTACTGAGCAACAAGAACTTTCTCTCAATAATTTTTAATCTATAAAATTTCTCCTAATTACAATTTTGCAAGTAATTAATTTAATCTTTATGACACTGCTCCATCTGAATGTGTTAAAATATTTTTAAATATCTCTTATGATCTACAACTACTTCTGGGCAAATGTAGATTCTGAAATTGAATCAGTCCTAAAATAGTCTTTTCCAGTTAAAACGGAGATATAAATCCGAAAATGTTAAGCACATCGAGAAGCTATCTTCCACAATTCACTACCTTTTGACCAATGTGTGGCGTGTTTGTATTACCCGAACTCGTCAGTCATCTTAAATATTATGGCCGCGGTAGCCTAATGGTCATGGCTTCGGACTCGTAGCCGACGATTTTTGTTCAGTCGCGGGTTTTTGGCCGCTAAAGCCCCACCGTGTAGCCGGAGCTGATGCACGTTAAATCTGTCGGGGCCCAAAGTCCTCCAGTGGCGTGGTGTGGAAGTTAGGAGAGGGAGGGGGCAGCTCAGGTGTCGTCTTCGTCACTTGATCATGGTTCAAAATTACGAGGGCCGTCGTCAATAGCCCTCGTGTTCCTTCTAGTACTAACTAAACATCTTAAATATTAGTCTAATCGCAAATATAAAATTCAGCTCAATTCCAAGAATAGATAAAGTAATTAAAATAGTCACACACCAATAGCTCAGGAATCTTGTCAATTACTTTTTCAAAATCTTATTTTATTATTTCTCTAACAAGGGGAATGCTTTCTACGATATATACTACACTGTTCCTCGTCGAAACTAATAACAACTTCTGTAATATATCAAAGAATACTCTTACCATAATACGATGCAAGTAAATCCACCTAGGAGAAATTTGACCAGACTGAGTCTAGTTTAATATCAAAATTCACATGGACACACAATTAACTCCTGCGCATTATTCAAGGATTTCACACTTGTAAACTTTATATAATTGTAACCTTACTATCTATCTCAGATCCAATTCTGTGTCACTTTCCTACGACTTGCTTATAACCATTCATTCTACTTCTAACGTTTACCTAATTTGCGTCACCACGTATTATTTGGTTGGAAAGAAGTTAGAAACTTAAATTTAAAATCAGAAAGAAACCCTAGGTGTTAGTTAAAGGAAGTTCTGCAAATTCCCATGTTTTTAAGGAAGAAAGGGTCCATGTGTCAGTGCTTATAGGGAATAAAGAGATAAATACTAACATCATTGCAGATAATCGATTGCTGAGCGATTTTTTTAACTAACTTTCCGTTTTTGCCCAACAAAAACATATTAAAACTATCCAAGGATACTAGAGCGAATACAGGATAAAATTTACGAAAAACATTTTTTCCTCTATTGTGGCAAAAAAACAAACTTCATTATTAGTCGTTGATCGTCAAGATCGATTTCCATCGATTAACCAATATAGTTACGTCAGGCATCACACAACTGTCAGAGCTTATTTCGAAAGAGATTTTAAAAGTTTCAAACGGGGTCGGGAATATTGGATTTATATACGCATATTCAAACCACCTTTCGTAATTTTGCTTCAATATCTTGAGGTTATCTCAATAATTTATTATAGAGTCTCTAAATGTGATTATCTCTCCATGCTTTCGTATTTTGATCATTTGAACGTAATACACAATATTTATTTATTATTCATTATTCAACCTCTATAAATTGACAAGTTGAGTTCTATTTGTGCCAATGAGAGCGAATACGAGCTCAGTTCTTCTCAGACGTATTATTTATTTTCGTATTGCAAGCTCTTTTCATACATTCTGTTATTGCCTTTTGTTAGTATATTATTTATTACAAATTGAATTTTTTCAGTTTAAAGGGATTGTTTGGATTGCAAATATGTCCTACAATTTCTGAAACTATATGCTGTTAAATAAATGAGCTTGACTTGTTTAAAATTCTGATAGTTCAATATTAAAAAAAATTTAATTTGATTGGAATTTTGTTCATCTAATTTAGAACTTGAAGCTATTTACAATTTACAGTGAAAAAAATATCTGGTGTGACGAGTGGTATATGAAGTTGTGAATACATTCACTTTCTTACTTTTGCAAAAAAAAAAAAAAAAAAAAAAAATGAGTGACAGATCAGTATTAATTCTTAAGGAGAAATTTGTTTTTTATGAAGAAAACAATAAAGCGAAGAGAAAATTATGTAACAAAAAGTGATTTTGAATCATGCATGGGTGACTTTTCTATATCTTGATTATATCTTCAAACTTATCCACATTTCTACGCGATAATATTTCATATAAGTGAAATAAGTTAATAAAATGAGATTAAATGAATCAGTACCATGGAGCTTAGTTTCATATGTTCATCGATCCAGTTTCTTGGATGACCAACGTTCCGGGAACCAATTGTACCATTTTTGACAGGAGAGTATTGTTATAAAAACCTGGCCCCGTAGGTGTAGATTGAAAACAGTCCAAAAGGACTATAATGAAAAATGAAGTTTTATTCACAAATATTGAGGAAATGATGAATCACAAGTGACAGAACTTATACAGTTTAACAGCACAATCAGGAAAAAAAGTCGCACTTGTACAGATTAGAAACATAATAAAAACAGCATTTGTAGAGATCAGCAACACAAACAGATAAAAACATCACTTGTAATAGCAGTAATATAGTACTTTCAGTAAACTTCGCCTCACTAGTTCATATCACAGACAAAACTCCAATTCTTTTCTGCAATTCAAAGGCAAACTCCGGCAAATTTCCCAGCCGATTACTGGCAGAGTCGCTCAGAGTCTGCATCTCCGCGCATTTATAGCTGTTCCAGCCAGGTGTGGCGCTGCTGAGAAAGTTCAGGAAATTTCCATAATTCCTCTCCTAATAGACATTTGGAGAAAATTCCAGCATTTTCGAGAACCTCCATTTCGTCGCCAGTATCGTCACTGAGATCGGGGACCAATACTTAATCTTTCCTCGGTTTCCTATAAACATCTGTAAATGTCTCTTTTTATACATAAGAGAAACTTGGTAGGGAAGCTGCAATGTAGGTTCGTAACAGTATATGAGTACTTAGATCTCATGATTTGCTTAAAAAATCATTTAAAACAACTTCCGCCATGGATCTTGAAACTATTTCGTGAATCACTTCTCAAATTTTTTAATGAAGCAGAGCAATGGAGATTAAAAAATTTTCAGAAATTATACTTTAAATCTTTGAACAGTTTGTACAATACAAGACTATACAAAATATATATGTTATACCGATTTAGAAATAATGAAATTTCAGAAATAGTTACATATAACTAGATCATATGAATGTAAGATAGAAAAATTGCCATGTCCCAATTTTTATATATTTCAAAAACTCTTAAAGATTCCATCGCATCGTCAAGATGGCGTACTTAACTATATAAAGTTGGATGAATTACTTTTATAGATATATTTCCATAGTTAGATATATTGGGTTCAGTTACTTGAAAATGAAAGCTATTCATGTACAAAGTTAACAACAACAAAACTCCTAGCCGTTCTCAGTGTCTATATAGATATCTTAAAACACAACAAAAGATATTTTAAAATAAATAGAACGAATGTATTTTTAAAACACGAATTATTTTATAATCTTTGAATAGAAAATTACTTCAGGAAATTGAGGAATTACTCTGAAACATTTAAATGAATTCCCTCTGAACTCTGTCACTAGTGGGAAAGGAGTTACAATCTATTAATTATAAAGAGTCGAGTAACTCTTTATAATTAATGGAAGAGGAAACTATACCACACTTCACAAGTCGATTTCAAACTTTCTATTGACTGAAAAGAAGCCAATCATTATGTAGAAAATTAGAGCTTTTCACTTCCGAAGAACGTCACTCATACTGTTTAATAAAGTATATATATAATTTGAGAGTTAATCTTTCACTAAACAATCAGAAAGTATTATATCCAATTCATTAATTTTTGTGATAAACAACTATTATATGATTATTGAGACACATAACCTTTACAGAAATAAGTAGAGAACAATGATCCTCCTTTCCTCACAATTCCTCACCGTTGTTTGAAAAATAATGTTTCTATTTTAATTTATGTTTGCTTCCTTAGTTTCTTTTAAAAACCACTTTCTTGTTTGTTTTAAAATTTGATGAATGAACTTGTTTTAAAATAAGTTAAGTAATAAACACTACACAAAAAAAGAGAATAATCAAAACAAAAATTTCATTTCATTATTTATTTCTTAAAAATAAAACTTTTAGAAAAAAATTTAAAATTCACTCATTTTAATTAACACTCCATTTATATGAATCAGTAAAATTTAATTTCTGTGGACCTATTGGCCAGTTAATAACTTTTTCACGTAAAATTAAGGCCTTACCACTGTAGATTTATGTAAGAAATTCTTTCTTTTAACAAATATAAATAATGATGATTTAATGCCAAACCTAAATAATGCTTGTGTGTGTGTGTGTGTGTCCAAGGTCTTGAAAAGGAGACCCTTACAAAAAAAAAAGGCTAGTTCGTGTACAATCTGAAACAGAAATGTCAAGGCTTTACTCCAAGATAACCACTTAACTTCAGTGTGCAAAAGCTGAATGTTGTGATGATTGCCTAAGTTTTCACACAGCAATTTAAGCAACTAGATGTGGTAAGATCCGCCTTGATGAAATTGGTAACTTAGATCGTTCATCAAGAACATTCTGCAAATATGGAAGAAAAGGTTTCGATGCAAGGCGATATAATACATCAGTAAGTCTAATTCATTTTGGGTAAGTCTTCCAATACACGTTTACGTAGGTCTGAGATGCAATCTTCTTCATTTGTGGTACGTCCGGCGTATTTTGACCATTGAATTTCTTTTTCAGCGAAGTAATAACTTGCCTCAAATACGTTTTCACCAGTCGTACGATCTTTCAATGAGTATTAAATAAAATTTCCTAAGCACTTACCAATAGAACAGAATATTGCGCAATATCGCTATTTTCATCGACTTCACTACTTTTGTCTCAACTTTTGACTGTGTTCTCAACATCGTCTGATGTGCCCTGGATTCTTCGAGATTCATATTGTTTGAAAAAGGGTTAAAGCTGGTTTTCTGAGCCCTTTCTTCTCCAATCATTAATCTGAAAATATTTATGATGATTGGGAAATTACGTTTTCACCTCTGGTGTGGTTTTTCCAGCGGACCTCATCCTATCGACCGTTCTAGCGGATGCAATCCTTCTTTCGTCGGAGATTTTAATGATAGGAAGGTTGACATTACAACAGACAATATTAACAGAAACATCTACCAACTCTTAAGATATTTTTTAGCTAGATAACCACTATTACCGATTTATTTTCGGATATCCCCGGGTGGCAACCGCTTCTTAGAACAACATGATAGACTAGTGGCGACAGACTTCGTAATTCAAACAGTGGTCGAATAAGGAAGATTACAATCAAGCTAATACAATCGTCAAACTTCCACACCATGTCAAATGAAGATTTCTAGAGCTGTTTTTAATGATCTAAGAAGTGATCCTTAGTCGATACGATGGTTATACGTAAATTCGGAATATATTTGAACGTCTTCAACAATGAAAGACATCTTAACCGTTGGGCAGTTTCAATCTTAAACTAGGAAGAAGCGAGTTGAATATTAACAGCGTTATTATTGGAAGGTAGCATGCTCAGCACTCGTTTCTTCAACAAGAGGGCTATTGGCGATGTATATCGTTATTTTGTGTCATGATCAGATGACACCTTAGCTGATACCCAATCTCCACTCCACGCCAATGTGAAGACTTAGAGCAATGATAGTTTTAATGTGAATCAGCCCTTTCACACAACAGTCTATGGATAGGAGCGACCTAAACTTGCTATCCATAGCTCAGAAATGCAATAGTCTTCGAATAAGGCTACCATAGCAACCCCGCCCCAGTACTAATAACTCAATTTGTATATTGCCGGCCGTGGAACTCATAGTTTTATCCACGAGACTTTCGCAGCTCAAAACAGCCAATGAAATTAAAATTTAAAGGAATTATTAATTATAAAAAAAAAAGATATAAGAAAAAAGTGAACGAAATATGTTTTTCGATGAAGCATTTTTTAACTCACTGCATCACTTTTGTCAGTTAGAATTTGCATCATAGTTTAAAAGTGACCACCGTTAACAAAACAGTCTTAGATTAAAGCAAACGAATTAAAAGTGTAGAATATTAAATATTTAAAGATAGAAGGAGTATAAATAGAAAAAAAATGAGTTTTTAAAATTTACATTCAATCTGTGGCCTTGGCTGAATTCATATCACAGAAAAAAATAGCTAAGTAGACTTCTGGCGTACTTTTGAAATACGATCGTGAATGTAAAAGAATCGGAATAAAAAATAAAGAACATACAAAGTAAAACTTTTTTTTATATTTTAGTTTCTTGTGCTTTATTTAAAATTACTGCAATGAAAATCCTTAAAAATAAGCATTAAATAGTTCTGGTTACCCACCTCTCTCTTCCTCTCAATCAAATCTTTCGCATCGCTAAAGAATTCCATCCGTAATCACTTCACATCAACCTGCACCCAAGAACCCTAACTTGGAAAACGCTCCCTCGCAGAGAAAAGAAAAAAAGGGAAAAAAAGACAGAGAGGAAGGGAAGGAAGAAGAAAAAAAAAGTGGAGGAAGCAAATAAATGAAAAATTCCACGTGCGGTCGCGGGCAAACGATCAGGAAAGGGCAGTCGCCGCCATCAGGAATCGCCCCACTCCCCACCTATCTCCATATACCCGCCCCACTCGAAGGGGCGAAGAGATCGATACCCCTTCTCCACCCCGGAGGATCGTTCGCCCAGCGATGGAATATATTAAAGGGTCCGCTCGCAATAAAAGAGGGCGCAAACAAATCCGGGAGAATTTGCTGGCAGAGGATTTTCGATTATGCGTGTCGTCCGCACAGCGCGGGATTAAAACCCCGAGTTTCTCTGAGGAGGGGGCTAGGAGCAGCTATTAAACAGGGGCGCCGCGTGTGCGTGTTTGTCCGGTCGGTAAGATGACCGAAACAAAGGGATGCGCCCCATTCCCGTTTTCCGAACTAATTTGCAAGAGGACAATTTTCCCGGAGAGTGTGCGCTCCTCCTCTCGTGTCAATACGGGATCGGGATGACAAAAGGCCGATTTGGATGGGAGACTCCCACGGGTGTGGGTTGGTTAGGTGATGGATTGTGTGGGTGGAATGGTTAGATGGTTGATTATAGCGAAAAAAATCGAATTATAGTAAAAAAAATCGAATTTTTTTTGGATCATCTTATGATAGTTTAGTTAGTCTGACGTCCCACCCCTTTGACGTTGGCAAAGTGAGCTTCTGCCAACAGAACTAGTAATTTCTGAAGAAATGAAAATAACACCTGAACCTATATTTTTCACTCTTAACTTCCACAAAAATGCCTCTTTAGGATTGTGAGGACCAATTAAATTTAACACGTATTAACTTCTTTTATGCCTCACAATGTTCTTCATGAAATCGGGTCTCGAACATATAATTTGGCTTTTAGCTACTTTTTTTTAAAAAAAATCTGAAGTCCACTTAAATTTATTTGTAATCTAATAAACTTTATTGGTTTTGAGTAGATATGTTTAGTAAAGAAAAGTTTCTTTTATATATGATTATTTCTGAGGAAATTAATAAACCTTAAAATCAGTATAAAAATAGCATCTAAAGAGCATCGATGGTATTAAAAATACAGAATAAATCCTATTAAGTTGGATCCCTTTGAATCAAATCTCCGGAGAACCCGGATCGGTCAGCACGAAGGTTTTTTTTTTTTTTACTTCTTCCAATATTAGGGAAGGTATCTGCAAATTTCATATAATAACATTTGATTGCTTATCCAAGTGTTTTGAAAAATTATTTTCTTTACTGAAATTTTCTATCAGCTATGATTGTATAAAAAAAAATGAAGGGGGACTTAGCAAATATTCTGTCCAAAAAGTCAACAAAACCTTAGTTACACCTTTTATCGCCAAATAGTGACAAATAGCATACAGTGCTGCATTGTCTAAATGGAAAATACAATAAAATAACTTGAAGCGCACTTTTATCGTTCACCAAGTAGACATCTTTATACTCTTTATCTCTGTAAACAGAATTCATATTCGATCTGCTCAATATAAAGGTGCTAAATTTATTAAATAAGTTTATAATTTTAAAGAAATTCCAGCTTTTTTATACACTTTGTTCTCTAACATTCGAGCACGAAGACCCTCTACTTCGCAATTACATTATGATCATATTATCGTTGATCATGTAAAAATATTTAACAGAAAGTTGAATTGTAAAAACTCTTGATGTTGAAAAGTTGATATAAGTCCCTGGCCATAAAACACAATGCTATATTATTGGAAAAAAAAAGAATTTAATTTTTTTTTTGTACGGCTGTTTCGAAAATACATAGAAAGAATACGTGTTTGAACTTTACAAAGTCACGACAGAATTATTTAGAAGTGATGTGGAAAAGGAATGCTTAAACATGTTGTGAAGATGTTATAACACGAATATTGATAACATGATCAAATTGCACCCTATTTAACATTCCGCGGGCGTATGAATACATTATCTTATTCCGCCAATCAGCTTCTTTAAGTTTGGTGGTATCAGCTAAACAAATCTATCACATTTCAGCGGTGGTGTTAAATTCTAACAATGAACTTTAGTTCAAAATCATTTCTAGCTACTCCTTGTCACTGACTGTGTTTTATATATATTTTATTCTTCTCTTAAGCGGACTTATATTCATTCAGAAATACAGAAAATGAAACGAATGTCTAATTCTATAGATGTAACAAGTGAACGAGTGTGTTTTAATGATGATACCAAGGTAGATTCATCTTTCTCTGACGATGCTGTTCCTCTACATCATTTCCATCTGGGTCAAGACATCTATGCTGCAGTGACGTATTTTGCTAACGCTGTACAAATTCATTTGCGTCAATATGGAAGAGATCATAATAATCGCCTTTTTTTAACTAAAAAAGGTATGTGTATGTCACCTGTGCTCTGGCAATCACTTGCCAAACGCGTCGAGAAAATCGATTTATCCCTCTCTCCTAAACAGACTCTCATTATAAAATATATGTTGGTGATTTCAGCAGTTCTCTTCCAAAACGTTCCGCATATTACCTGCCAGCGCTATCACCAAAAGGACTATTCTAAGAAGTTTATCCCACAAATTTGTGTTCTGAACGAAAGTAACTGGCGTGAATTAGTACGAATCCACAAGAAAATTACGGAAAGTATTATGTCGATTATATTCGATTGTATGTTTCGAAATGTATTGCTGAGCAAAGCTTCGAAAATTGCACCGAGTGATGTGGTGAATACGGACTTTTCAGAAGTTGAATCGGTGTTAACAACTTCATTGATTGAACTTTTGTGTAACTATCGTTGATGTTTTGTGTTCTATCGTCGATGTGTTCTTATGTTACGTATGTATCCAAGAATATGCTAATTAAATTGGACTTGATCGCATTACGATGAATCATAAGAGTCGTTTACAGAGGTGTGGTGAACGTGCTAATTTTTCTTTGAACTTCGAACAATTGGCTACAGATTTTTTACAGAAAAATTCCCAATTGCCAAATTATGTAAGTAAATCTTTCTTAGAAAAACTAAATATGTCTGTTATGGTTAAAAATTCAAAGCAAATGTATATTGCTTCTGATCTAAGTCTTTAAATAAATATGCTTGTTTTACTTAATATTTGTGTATGTTTTATTATTCAACGTTATATCTAATTTATATGTAGTATAATTTAAAATTACAATATAATATTTCAAAATTTGTCTTTTTAAAACTTTAGTAAATCACAATAATTATTTTTCATTAAAAAAGTAGCATTTTTAATATTAGAAAATAAAATTTTAAAATAATATTTTTTTTTAATGATTAAGTATAATTTTTCCAATGTTGGAAAATAAAATATTAAACAATTTTAATGATAGAAAAATAATTTTTTCCCCTTAAAGTTAGAAAAAAAATGTTTAAAACATAACTTTTAAAATAAAATGTTAAATAGTTTTAATTTAAGAAGAATAAATTTTCAAAAACAGAATATTTTTTCTTAATGTTGGAAAA
>BMAW01023678.1:639252-668107 GCA_019974015.1 Nephila pilipes | reverse complement strand
TATATATATATATATATATATATATATATATATATATATATATATATCGGAAGTGAAGAATACTATTTCCATTTTTTAAAAAATAGTAATGAGTTTTCTTTTAAATAGTAGTTTAGTTTTCATTAACGTCGTACTAGAAGCAACATGAGGGTTATTGGCGACGGACCTCGTAATTTTGAACCACGTTTAAGTGACGAGGACGACACCTGAGCTGGCTGCCCCCTCTCCTAACATCCCCACCACACCAACAGAAGGACTTAGGGCCTGACAGATTTAACGTGCATCAGCCCCGGCTACATGGCGGGTCTTTGGTGGCCAACGATCGAATCCGCGACTGAACGAAAACCGCCGTTTTAGAATCCGAAACCTTGACCACTAGGCTACAACGGCTTTTTAAATAGTAATACAGGTTAAAGCTCATAGCATAATAAGTTAAAAGTCAATAGTCCAAAGAAATTAACAAATAGGCTGTAAGTTAAAAAAAAATCTTCAAGCGGCTCTCATTAAAAATTTCACTTTTGTGACATGGTGTCCTTTACGTCTATCACGCACACATATCATGGCAAAAAACTACCGTGATTGAGTATAACGATAGTATAAGTATTTGAGTTGCTCAATTCTTACGGATACAGCCCAGTCATGTCGGAGCCATATCCAAACTGGATATCTTGTTTTTTAAGTATTGAAGAAATACTACCTTGAACTTCAAAAGTCTATCTACGTGTCCATTATTTACATATTTATACACATCGTATTCCATGCAAGCTATTTGTAATCAAATAAATACGGAAAATTCATTGAATTTTATACACACACATATATATATAATTTCTTTAAAAGAAAGATAGTTCATACAATGCGTTTACTCAAGAAGGATATGAAGTTATCCCTTCGAAAGTCGAGGACCATCTGCTGGGCGTTCTCTCTATAGTAACACGACTTCGACACATTCTACGACATCAGCCAATTGCGTTACAGTAAACAATATTTCTCATAGGTGTTACAACTACATTAGTTGAAAAAATGCTCTTACCAAGGCCATTCAGATAATGTTAGATTCTTCATTAAAAATTATATTACACATCCCCTCTCCTTCAAAAGTAAGCATTTGGAGATGTATAGGTTCCTCTTGAAGAGAAGTAAGATTAATCTTAGCGAATTCGGCATTAAGCAAAACTTTTGTATAACAATAGACACACGTTAAAATATAAATGCATAAATAAAAGAAAATAATAACAATATCAATATGGAATTCATAAATTTGGCCAAGAGCTATGACACGAGACAAAATAACTGAATGAAAAATATTATCAACATTAACATTTGAATTGAATTTCAAAACACTTGTAACATTACCAAATTCAACACTATAAAAATGTCATTTTTATCTTACTAGTACATATTTACATTCACATTGAAGAATGGTTTTATTTTTATAGTATTACTTTATACATCAAAATTCAACACTGTAGAATTTTCACTCCTCTTTATAATAATATTCTATTCACATTCACATAGTAGAATCATTGCTTCCATAATAATACTATAAATTCAAATTCACATTATTGAGTTGTCATAGTTCAAATGTAATTCATATATATAGTTCATTGTGAAATTACTCAAAATATGAAAGTCTGAAAATGCTTGATACATTTCAAGTATCAAGCATTAAGTTGAGACAATGTACATATAATTATCTTTTATTGTTCACTTATAAAACATACTCATTCATATAAGAATATAATAGATTCCAAACTTTACGGCAGCACACAAATTAATATCTTGTGATATCCATTAACGGAACATAACCATTCATATTAAAATTATAATAATTTTCCAAAATGATGATGGGAAATAATGAGTATATATTATTTAGATTAAAAAATAAGTTACCTAATAAAATCCAAAAGGAGATACCTCACACACTCAAAATATGTGTTTGGGATCATTGACATTACCTAAATTTCGATGTTCGACTGATTTTTCCCTTAGAAGTAAATGAGCCGTTTGAATAGTGTGGTGAGAGATAGGATATCTATAAAGTATGTCTGCTTCACAATTAGAAGATTCCTTTTTGTATTTGATTTCATAATCAAATATAGGAAATTTAAGGGACCATCTAAATAATCTTCCAGCTAAATGTTTTACACTTTTAAGCTATAAGAGAGCAGCGTGATTTGTATATATTGTGAACTGTATATCCCATATAAATAATGATAGTATTTGTCTAATGCATCAAATATTACAAGGCATGCTATTTACGTGATTGCATACCTTCTTTCATAAGGTCTTAGCTGTCTAGAATGGAAAGAAATGGGATGCTTTGGGAAATGAAATGGAATCAGGATATTCTTGTTTCAAAACAGATCCAATAACTTCTTGCGATGCATTTGCATATGAATAACATCAATCATTTGGAAAGAAAAGGGATAAAATTGGTTTGGAAATTAAAGAGTTCTTTAATTTCAGGAAGGCTTGCTGACTTTTTCTATCCAATCACACGTAGCATCCTTATCAGGCAACTTGTTCAGGGGTAATAAGTTTTGCATAATTACTAAGAAAACTTGTGACAAACATTGATGCTACATAACATTAGAAGAACATCTACATTAGGGGGAAATGCTGTTACTGGGTCCCTTCATGTAACATCAAATTCTTGATGGAAAATTATGTATATAAATCAGAAAAGGTTGAAAAGTAAGAAAATATAAAGAAATTTTAAAAACCTTAATTTTTTTTCAGAATATTAAAATGGAGAATAATATATTGAATATCGTAACAGGCTTTAGACTGCTAAACTGTGTTATTCCCGAATTATAGGCCGAATTAGCCCCATCAACAAAAAATATTATTTAAAAATGGTAATAACACCAAAAATATAAATTGAAAAAAAAATCTGAAAATTCAAACGCAAAAAACGCGCAAAAGAAAAACACACAAAAAGCTGAAAAATATTTCAAACCCCAAAGCTAAAAAATCATCTCTATATCATATATATATATATATGTGTATGTGTGCGTGTGTGTAAAGAGAGAGAGAGATTTATATTAATTCTTACATTTGTTGTAAATAGTTTTATTACGATTCTAATTTGATCCAATTTTTCATTTTCTCAAATAATCTCAAAAAAATGTTTATCGCTTATCTAAAATGTATAAATTAATTATGAAATATATATCATAATTATTAACCAAACCTCCCTGTGCATCAAAAGTAATACACATCGGTACTTGTTCGTCTATTTCAGGGGTCTCCAAACTTTCCAGCCTTAGGGCCATATTGATTACTCCAGTAAATTCCAAGGGCCAAAACCATATTATCATTCATTGTTGCCGGTGGTAAAAAGTTGAATCAGTCCACTAGGGGTGTAAAATATGATTACTTTTTTGCCAGATGCCTCTAGCGACGGGAACGCTTTAATTTTATGCCTCTAGCGACGGGGACGATACTCATTTAATTTCTGCCAGATGCCTCTAGCGACGGGGAAGCTGATGTATTTTCCGTATCGTATGGGTATCCGTTATAATGGGGTACCCGCATCGTATCGCCATAGTAATCATTGATTACAAAAGTAATGAAATACACAAGTAATCATTGATTACTTTTTTCTTCAGTAATCGTTACTTCGGTTCCTAACGAGTAACGAGTACTCAAGTAACGAATGAGTATTTTTTTTACATGAAAAAAAAAAGTCCGAAAAAGTACGCCACGTTTAAAAAAGGCTGCAAATCGGACTAAAGTCCGCAAAACGGCAACACTGCATATTATTAATTTTCCTGTCATTATCTGTAATTTCTGGATTAGTCGTAGAGTACGAGCGAGCCATGAGGAGTAACGTGACAGGACATCTGGTGGACACAAGCGGAAATAGGTAGTACCTTCTATCGCTAACAGATGGCGCTAATAGCACTTACAGAATAATCTCGTTGGTTCGAGAAAGTTCTGGTGTCTTCCACTCACTTCTAGATGGCAGTAAGTGGAATATATAAGAAGGCTAGTGGCGCAACCACAAGTCAGTTCCTATGACACTGCTGTGAAATAAAATAGTGCGTACCTCCTTAAAACGTGTATGTGCGTGTTTAAGTTTAAGACATCTTTGTAACAATATTTTGATTTGAATTGTTGCTTTTGTGTGTGATTTAGTAGAATGGAAAAGAAGCGAAAAATTGATAGTGAATGCAGAAAATTCAAAGATCAGTGGAACATTCAGTATTTCGTAATTGAGTCCAGTAACAAGGCGCTATGTTTGATTTGCAATGAAAGCATAGCCGTTCTCAAAGAATATAACATTAAACGTCATTATGAAGCAAAACATTTTCAAAATTACTCAAAATATACAGGAAGTTTGCGGACAGAAAAATTCGAAGCTATGAAGCTCGGATTGAAATCGCAGCAATCTTTATTTACAAAACTCAAAACAGAACAAGAGGCTGCAACTCATGCCAGCTTTCGTGTGGCTCTTGAAATTGCAAAACGTGGAAAACCATTCACCGATGGAGAAATGGTCAAAGAATGCATAATCGCAGTAGCCGAAGAAATGTGCCCTGAAAAGGTAAATTTATTAAAAACTGTCAGTATGTCAGCAAACACTGTGGCTCGAAGGGTAGAAGACATCGCTGAAAATATATCCTCTCAACTGTTCAACAAAAAGGGACATGTTGAGTGGTTTTCTTTGGCCTTGGATGAGTCAACGGATGTGTCAGATACTGCTCAGGTGTTGATTTATATTCGAGGAGTAGATAAAAGCTATGAAGTGCATGAAGAACTTCTTGATATGTATAGTATTCATGGCACAACTACTGGTTCAGATATTTTTAAAGGAGTTGAAATGGCCATTAACCAAAAGAACCTTCGATGGAAAAACTTGAAATGTATTACAACTGATGGAGGCAAAAACATGAGTGGGAAAGATAAAGGAGTGGTCGCTCTTGTGTCAAAGGCTGTAGAAAATGACGGTGGTTCAAAACCAATAGTCTTACATTGTATCATTCATCAACAGTCTTTGTGCGGAAAATGTTTGGATATGTCTGAAGTTCTGAAACCAGTCATATCAACTGTTAATTTTATCAGATCTTTTGGGCTGAATCACCGACAATTCGTGCAATTTATTGAAGAGATTGGAGAAAATGACTTACCTTATCATACTGCCGTACGTTGGCTTAGTTGTGGGAAAGTCCTTCAGCGCTTTTTTGAACTTCGAGCAGTGATCGAAATTTTTTTGAATGAAAAGCATCGCCCTCTTACTGAATTGCAAAACAACGCATGGCTGTGGAAGTTAGCATTCTATGTTGATTTGACAAAACATGTGAACGAACTGAATTTGAGATTGCAAGGAGAAAACCAGCATCTTCCTGATTTATACACTAATATCAAATCAATCCGGAAGAAATTGATACTGTTTCAATCACAACTACGAAGTAAATGTTTTTCACATTTTAAAACATGTGAAATATTCAGCCACACCACTGAGACCGAGTTTCCTATCGATTTTGCAATCGAAACTTTGAGTGCTTTGAAAATAAATTTTGATACTCGTTTCTCGGACTTTGATGCCATTGCGAATCAAATTAAGATTTTTCAGAATCCTTTTGATACTGACATTGAAACCCTAGCCCCGGAACTTCAAATGGAAATGATTGATCTACAGTGCAGTGATATAATTAAGAACAAATATCAAAACTTATCTTTCTTGGAATTTTATAAGTGTCTTACACTGACACAATTTGATAATTTGCATAAATTTGCTCGTGGGCTGTTTTCTGTTTTTGGTACTACTTATTTGTGTGAGAAGACCTTTTCCAAAATGAAGTACACAAAAAATGTTTACAGATCTAAATTAACTGATGAGCATCTTAAATCTCTTTTAATAATTGGTACAAGTAAAATTAGTCCACAACTACAAACTATTGTCAGTGGAAAATCTCAATTACATAAATCTCATTAGTATTTCATATGTCATTATGCTTGTTATAAGTTATTTTTTCATTTAAAATATATAAAATGTTAGTTGGATTCATTTCAATAATTTGTTAATTAGTATATAGTAACCTACAACAATGTTATGAGTAGTTAGCCCATGCCCATATCAATGTAGATGTCATATTAATAATTATTCAACATAAAAATAGATTACTTCAGTAAACTAAATTTAATTTGCTATAAAAAATAAATATGTTCTCTAGAAGGAGTTTTCTTTCAAGTATGCTAGCTCTCCGCGGGCCGGACAAAATCTGTCCGCGGGCCGGATGTGGCCCTCGGGCCGTAGTTTGGAGACCCCTGGTCTATTTGGTCATCTCAGAACGAGTTACCGTTTTTGAATGAGAAGAATGGCACCTTGTCTTCCAAACGAAAGTTCGAGCGCTCTGGTAGGATTAAAGCACATGATCGATTGGATAGGGGACGATTCTGGATCATGGGGATGATCAATCTTTTCTGTTACACTTTACACTGAAGCCTGTTTCGGGACACCGCTGCGGTGATCACATAATTCCCGTAAAATCCGGGATTGCGGTTTTGTTCCTCTACCGCATCTCTCTCGCCTCGGGTGCTTTCGTTACGATTGATTTCGGAAATTCGTACAGTGGAAGCACTGAAATACATATAAGTAAACCCGAGACCTTATTGAGTATAAGGTTGAGGAGGTGCTCAGACGTAGTAATAAGGAAACTCTTTTCATTTAATATTAACTTATGTTCTTTGACTATGAAGTACTGTAGAAAATCATCTGAGAACTCATAAAATTAAGATTGTTCTACATAGGTTCTTAAGGTATGCTCTTCATAATGATATTCGACATATTCAAAACTGTAAGGTGATTTTAATCAACTTATGTCAGGAAATGTTTGGAAAAATGTATTTGTGGAATCTTCTTTTGCTTAGTAGTAGGTCTTATGGATAGTATAGCTGTGGTAGAATGCATTAATGTCGAGAGGAATTTATGTTGAAGAATCTCTTGGGGGAGCCATTAATCTCTAGAGGGCGCGTCCTCGATTGGAGGATTGGATCCATTGGATTTTCCAGTGCGTGGTAAAAAGAAAATACCTTCTGTAAATTTATTAATTGATTGATTAACATCACACTAAGAAGCAATAAGATTACTATTGGCGAAGAACCTCGTAATTTTGAACCTCGGTCAAGGGACGAGGACGACACCTGACCTGGCACTTCAATCTTCAAACCATACTAAATGGAAGGACTTGGGATCTCGACCAAATTTAATGTGCATCAGCCCCGCTACACGTGGGATCTTTAGTTGCATCAGGGCTCCAATCCACGACTATACGAAGACAACCCCGGTTGCGAGCCTACAATCATGACCACTAGGCTACTGCGGCCATCGTAGAATGATTGGACCAGCTTCTCTAGAAATTATGCCGACCCCTCACCCTTTTCTATAATTTATGCAATTTTCACTTTTTCCAATCCATTGATAGTCTTTCATGTCAGTCGAAGAATAAATGTTTCTAAATAGATGCAAAATTGTCAGTCGTATTCACAATATTTTTTTATTTACTTACGTGATAAAATGCCTTAAGCGAAACGCATTTCATGTTAGAATTTTTTCATTCCGAATTCTCAATAGATTAAATATCTTCTTTTAAAAGTATATGTTATTTTGCAATACTCCGAATTTTTTGTAATCAGTCATTTCTTAGTACAACAAATCACCCCTACATAATTTTTTTAATTATATTATAATTGTAATTTATGTTTTAAAAAACATTTAAAGAAGGATATTCGCCATTTAAAAAAAAAAATTCTTCACAAAAAACAACATGACCTTGGAAACCGATGGGTCGCCGGTTCACGACCGGCGTTGTTTTCGTCGAGTCGTAATGCTATTAAAGACTTTCCGTGTAGCGGGGCTGACGCACGTTAAATCTAGTCGGGTTCCCAAGTCCTCCCGTAGCGTGACGGGGAAGTTTCGAGAGGGAGATGCCATCTCAGGTGTCCTCCTCGCCTCTTGACTGATACTCAAAATTTCGAGGTTTGTGGCCAATAGACATTTGTTAACAATCCATCAAACATCATGGAAAAACTACACAAAGCATGGCAAAAAAAAGTAAAATATACAAAAAATACGATACACGATATAACAAAAAAGTACATTAAATAATTACATACACTTGTAAAAATATAAATAAGCGATTATTACTTATTTTTGTAAGAGAAAAAGGAGTCAAACATTTGCTTAAAGATTTTATAAGTAACGGGGAAGAAATAATTTTAGAAAAAACTTGCAGCCATGGAATGCATTTAGAACATACGTTCTGAAAAGTATATTCGTATCTCAGTGGTATTTGTAGACTTTTTGTTGGGAAAGGGAAAAGGAGATTTCTGTATAGTCGTGCGTAACATACGCACTTAAAAAATATTTTTTAACAACTTTAATTTTATTTAAATTTGTAAAAGTGTTATGACCCTTTTTAGCCCGTCCCGTACAGTACTGTTCAATTATAAAAAAAAACAACTTTCATATAAAGAGAATACTAATGCTATTAATACTAAATAAGCATTAAAAAAACACGAATCTCTTTTGAATAATTAATTTCAATTAAATAATCACGTTTAACGGCAAAAAGATTTGATTAAGTTGATTTAAAATAATTGTTAAAAAAAGTTTCAATATCAAAATTAAAAATATAAAAAACACTTTCCAAATCCGAATTATTTCAGGGTATTTTAAAGCAACGGAACAAAACTAAGAAACAGAAGAAATGTTCCTTTTTTTCTGTATAAAGTATTAAGGAATGAATGCATCGCAATATTTTGATATGGGTAAAACGCTCTTGATGCTTTCCCTATCATCATTTCGTTTTCTATCAAAAGCATCAGGGATCGGATGCTGACGATATTTCCTCTTGACCGATACATCACGAATATTGCTTATCTCTGTACATAAAATTTTGTTCAAGGCTGTCAAGTTAAAGGAAAGCTTTTTTTTTTGCAGAGATTTTGGTTTAGTTTAGCTTATTGAATATTTTCCAACTGTCTCGTACTGTTGAGTCACGGTCAGTTAACGAGGTAGACATTTCTCTTTCCACATCCCCGCTGTGTTAATTCTTATGATTCAATATTTTTCAATTACTTATGTAAATGCGTTTCACAATTTTTCAATAATAATTTTAGCAATTTTTCAGAATTTTTAAAAATATATTTCTTGATTCTCATAAAATTCATAATAAAGTGAGCAAAATGAGAAGAAAATTTAATATGGCGACGGTCGCGGTAGGAGGGGGGGGGCGAGTGGCATCGAGCTTGTGGCTGGCATATTTAGTCCAGATGCATGTTCGAGTCCTGTCTCCATTAAACACATCGTGTTGGCTATTGCACATTAAATCCATCGGAGCACAAAATCCCTTCGTTAGCATGACATGAATGCTGAGAGAAGGGTGCCAGCTCAGATATCAATCTCATCACGTGACCATGGTCCAATATTATTATTGGCTGTGGTTAGCGGAACTCGTTTCGGGAAGAAATAGACACCCGGAAAACGTTCCGTGGAGGTGTATTAGTTATTTAGCTCCTTCCTTAAAAGAAGGTAACACCTCTTTTCATCATATCTATTATTAAAAACTTATTTAAAGTTCCGTAATTAATAAATTAAAATCAGAAACATGAAGTTATAAATGCAATGTGTAAGTAATTATCTCTAAATTGAAAGTGTAATTAGTTGTTTCGAGCTTGTTGGCTTTTTTTATGTACGGTGGGCAGTTAGTCTGCAAACCACACGATGAGATCTGGCGAGGTCGCGGAGATTAGACGTCAAACAAACAAGGGGAAATTAAAAACGGTAAAACTTCGATTAAGTCGGATTAATTGGGATCAGAGCCAAGCAGATGAATTCAAATAAAACATACAGAAAATCATCTTTTTTTTGAGCAAATCGGATATGAGCCATATTTAGAGAAGATTTTATGAACGATGAAAAGATGCACTTAAAATTGTTTTATTGCATTTTCCATTTAGACAATGTAACACCGTAAGTCATTTGTCACTATTAGGTGATAAGAAGTGTAATTAAGATTTTGTTGATATTTTTTTGCACAGAATATTTGTCAATTTCCCCTTCTCTTTTCCTACATACATTCATATATGTTAGGAAATTTCAGTAAAATACTTGGATAAACAATTTAATCTTATTACAGAAATTGGCAAATCGCTTCACAAATTTGAAAAAAAAAAAAAAATCTTTGTGCTGACCGACCCAAGATCTCAGGAGATCCACATTAATAGGGTCCAATTTAAACGAGGTTCTACTGAGCCATCTTTTTCTTGTCGATCATCTGCACCCAAAAATCTGCGTGAATATTTAAATATGTTTTAATTGTGAGGAGAGAATTGACAGTTTGATGCATAGTTTATATTTTTATTAATTTATAAATTCTTTTAGATTACTACTCATTCAAGAGCTTAGTGGAAGGAGAAAAATCACATAATACTTTGCTTATGATCCGGAAGAAAATTAATAATATATATAATGCGGATGCAGTCACAACTTTTTCACAGAAGAGTTGTTGGGATCAGATTGCATTGTATATATAGAAACAATACCTTCACCGGCTCTCTCTTACGCAACCTTTTTTTATCGAACTTTTTTTTTTTGAATCATCGAACATCAGAGAAGCCGCAATTTAATTTGGACCTTTTCAACAAAATAGAAATAAAAGCAAAAGGAAATGCTTTTCATTTCTTTTGTTTTGAATGACATCAGCTTCACAACTTTTTTTTAATGTACAAAAAAAAAAATTAATTCATCAAGGGAAAGTTTTTACCTTTTGCTGCCTGGCTGAATCCCTATTCCCGAAAAAACACCGTTCTCGGTCCATCCACTAAAACAGAAACTACCCCGACTTCATTACTAATTTGATTTATTCAGTTATTCTTTGTACGTGACAGAATTCTATGATTATCATTTTTTTTCCTCTTTCATCCTCTCTCTTTTTCGATCGTCCGTCTGGTTCTCTCTCTCACTCTCGCCTCTTTTTTTTATATTCCACTGCACATCCCTCTCCCTGATTAAATTTCTCTTACTTTCTGCGGAGCCGACGGCGCCAATTAGGAGGCTGGATTCCTAAGACCGTTAATTAGCAACTTCTGGAAAAGTGGTAACGAGAAAAAAAAATTGTCAGCGGAAGAATGAAAAGAAGCGTAAAAAAATCCTCTTTGAGAGTTTCTAAATATTCCAAATGCGTACTTCAAACCTTTGACAACACTGTCGGAACTCCTTTTGATAGCGTGGCGCCATCTAGGGAGTATGTTAATAAACAGAGGAATTCCCGTTTGAGTCATTATGGAAAAAGGAAATTAGCTGACACACAGAGGCGTAACCAGGAAGACGAGGGGGAGAACGGGGAAGCTAATGAGGGCTTAATGCACCCCCAATTGCAAAAAGTTCTATGATTTTTTTTCTTAATTAATTAGGAGTATCAACAGTACTTTACTAAACGAGAGTGCGCGGATAGAATATAGCCAAGTTGTTACTTCTTTACTTAACAAATACAATTCGTCTTATCTGTCGGATGTGTTAACAGTAAAATGGCTTCAAAATCAAATTTTTTCGATAGCATAAAGAAGAGTTTTTTGAGATCGGATACGGTAAATCTTCATTTCTTATAAGTTCAAATATTTAGAGTTGCAGTATTTTGTGCAATTAGTCTCTCTATTGCAGCAATAGATAAATACTATGAGCTATTTCTTTTCTTTTTTTTTTTAAAAAAAAAGAAGAAAGAAACAGACGAGATTAAATTTTCTAACGTCTGTCTTTTCGAATGATGGGACATAAGCGATCTCATATTTTCACGCAAGAAATCAGAAGAATTGCTAAAAGTTATATGGAACATAGGGAAAAAACCCAAAGCACAAGTCAAATTTTATTTTGAACCAAATCGATCTTTTTCGCAACTTTCCAGAAGCCCGCGAGCAGTTCAGAGTAGGATCAGATAATAATGCCCTTTGGAAAAATCGACATATAAAAAGAAAATAAATGCGAGAAGGTATCGTAAAGTCTTAATTATTACTAAAAAATGACTTAAATACATGAATAAATTTAATTGATCCTTATGTATACAATGTTGTAAATTACAGCTATTAATATTGATTTGTTTGGTTTCAAAAAGCAGTAAATTGAAGTAACCCGAAGTATCGTAAAGTTTTAATTATTCTAAGTAATAATCAAGACAAAAACTTAATTTGAATTTAATTATTAATTTTATATTCTTAGAACTTCTCTACATAGTCACCACCCAAAGTTATACATTTTCCCCAACATTTCTTGATCTTTCCAATGCCGTCATTGAAGAACTCAGTAAATTGAACTCTAAATTCTCCAAACCGCGGTTTACTTCAATCTACGCGGCTTCCTGAAACCCCAAACCAATCAATATGAACAGCTGTAATTTGCAATATTATGCATATAAAGAACAATCAATATGCAGAATAATTTTATCCCGATAAATCCCAGTAAATTCTTAGTAATAATTTGAACTTTGCGATACTTCCCCGTATTATGTAACAGAGAGCTTACATTTATTATTAGAGAGAGGCGATCCATGTGGACAAACAGATTCAAGTATATCCGAAGAGATAGACACTTCAATACCCCACATTAAAATTTATACATTAAATCCTTATTATATATATATATATATCGCATCCTAGTCTTATATGCCGTCGAAAATATTTTATGTAATATATTTTTAACGCAATGGAAAATGGTTATTCTGAAATTTGAATTTCTGATGTTTTATTATATGTGCGTATTGTAAACATATTATGAAGATCCTAAAATATATTAATGTATGCTATATTATTGAAATTCGTATCGACGTTTCTTAATACTAATTTGTGAGAGCTAAATAGTAATGCAAGAAATTTTCTTGCAGAACTAGAATGCAATCTTAAAGACAGGCTGTCCATAAAAGAATGGATCAATTTTAATTTTGTATAACAAAAAAAAAAAAAATCTCGAAAGATACGACAAAAAAAAGCCCATAATTACTCCAAAACACCCCTGTAAATTATCAAATTTCAACGTGATTTCCATTTGTAATATTCAAGCGGTCTCATTTTCAAGATGATTATTTTTTCAACTTTTAAGTCTCTTAATTGCAATAGCAGCAACAATACTCCAATGACTTTCATGCAAATTCAAAAAAGAAATGATGTGGAAGCGATCTGTGTATAATAATAAATAAAATGAGGTCAGTCTTATTGGTGACTCTTAAGGTCAGAAGTGAAGGTTATTTATATACTCTTCAGGTCATCTGTTAATATTAAGCTTACAGAATCAGCAAATTAGATAAATAAAAAGAACAATTAAATTTCCCCATTTTATGCGACAATCTAGCTCATTACGAATTGCGAAATTAGTTATTAACAAATGAGTTATAAATGAGGTTTGACTTATATAAATTTCCAAATTTCTTCCCCATTGAATTTTTTCATTGGGGAAGAAATCCTGAAAGTTCCACCGCGTTCAATTCACCGTTTGCGTAGAAATACAGTTGCCTACCTTATATTCTAAATAATATCTCGTAGACAATTACTAATGGCTAAACAGTACATCGTAAATAATTACTAATAATTTTCAAAATAAAACCAAACAAAATGAATTTGATAAGCAAAAGATAATCATATCTATATTAGGAAGTCTTGAGCCATTTTTTTTTTCAAATTTCATTCTAAAATAGATCTAACAAGTCTTGAATAGCTTGTATTGGGTCTTATTGTAGTATTCGAATTTATTATGAATTTTAGTGAAAAAACCAGAAGCGTGAACCAGTACCGATTTCTCTCTGATAGATTTCCCTCTTTTTTCCCACGTATCGATCGAAAGAATGTTGTTTCTCAGCAACAATTATTTATTATTTATGCACGCGCATAATTCAAAAAGTGTTATTCCAGAGCCCCTCGATAAAGACACATACATCGAAAGCGTAATGTGTTTAATAGGCGATAAAACAGAACAGGGTAAGTTTCGTTACAAAATTGTTTTCTGAAAAAAATCAATCTCCATTATAACTTCTCAAGGTTTGTTTTATAATAAACAAAATAAAAAAAAATGAAATTGTAATTGAAAACTATCGATTCCATCCTTACTCTTCAATATCTCTTTTTTTCTTAATAGTTCTTGGAAACAGACAAAAACAAAGTTTCATATATTCAAATAATATGAAAGAAAGATAAAAAAAAAAAAATCTTTAAGCGGTTATATGTGTCTAAATTATGAGTTAAGTATTGAGTGACAAAAAATATTTAAAGAATTGGTTAGTTCAAAATTGAAGAATAATGACGGTTTTTAAACTAAATGAGAAACAATAAACATCATTGGGAGGATTCATTGATCTATTAGGAACATTTCTATAATGCTTGTTGTAAAAAAATTCTAATGGTAGTTTACAATCAGCCTATTGTAAAAAATATTTAAGGAATAAACAACTAACACATTAAGCTAAACGAGAGTGGTTCAAAAGATACCAGTGTTAGACGACAGTCAACACTGTTAAAGTAAGCTGGTGTTACACTGTGTGCTATCATCTATTAAATGGCGCCAAAACAATTTGACACTGATTCATAGCATCAATCAGTTTTCAATTTGGCATCTAATTGCTGCCAAATCAAAATTTGATTGATGCTGTGACAAACTGTCACCGTGGAAGACGTGCATTCCTCCTTATACAATGGAAACCGAGCAACATCCAAAACAATTCTTTGTTCCGGTGAATCAACCTCAAAGAAAGCGAAAATGGTCTCATTAAACAGAAAAGTTTTGGCGACGATTTTTTGGGATGCGAAGGGCTTCATACTCATGGAAAATGGAGAAACGATCACAGGGCAAGTAATACTATTAGGAGTTTTCCCTCGCCTATTTTCCATTCGAAACACTAATGGTTTTGAAACGTCGTCGTTGTTTCTTAATTTCTTCAAACTTCCACCTCGTTGTATTTCTTGATCACATAACTTTTGCCTGTCAAATTCCAATCATGAGTAAAAGTGCCAGTGTACTACCGAAATACGGTGCCTCTAAATGATAATTTGGAATTTTTTTTTTTTTAATTCTACACAATATTAAAAGTTTACATGTATGTTTAAAATATTTAGAATAATACAATTGTAGCTGATAATGGACTCGTTGATTATCCTGTCTTTTATAACTAAGAATCAACAACTAAATCAGTTGTTTTAGCTCAGGCGTTCTTAATTATTTATTTTCGAGCAAGACATGAATTCGTATATTTCCGAAGTTCCTATTTCTAGTATTTCGCTTTGAGAGTACATTTCTGATAGTATATTAGAAATTATTTAAGCTATCATAGTGTTTCGCTGGCATGCGAAAAATTGTTTGCATTTGAAAAAAAAAAAAAAATTATGTTTTAGCGCTTGTTTCATAACCGATGGTTTATTTTCCTTAAGTAAATTTCTTTAATATTAACTTTTTTTTTAATAAATAGAGAGCAGAAATAATTTTTGTCACTGTAAAGTGAAGTACAGTTTCAGTTACTGATTTCATGCATAAATAAATTCAGTACTATCTGAATCTGCCAGTTTTTCGCTGTTTTGAATATTTTTTATGGAAAAATAATTTTGATTTTTTAAATAGAAAATTTCGTTGAAAGCGTTTTTTGTTACATCTGCTCTCATCCCTTGCAGGAATAGTTTATGCGCCTCAAGGAGTAGGCATTCCGTTAGAATAAGAACCACTTCTTCAAGTAATCATATTATTTTCACTTTGGAACAAAATTGATCGAAAGGTTGATTCAGTGCCATGAAAAGTAACGAGCAAGGAAAATAAAGTTTAAAATGAAAAAGTAAAGTAAAGTTTTTTCAGATATGTAGTTCGTCAATTACACACTTTTATAAGTTTCAAAAATTTTTTAATAACTATTTTCATTGGTTTCTACCATAAAAGGTTTTAATAACTTTTTTTAACATTCCATTTTTTTTTTTTTTTTTAACATTCCTGAAAATTAATAGATGAGAAGAAACACTTCAAGTAATAATATTATTATTCATTTTGGAACAAAATTGACGAAATGGCTGATTCCTTGTCCAGAAAATTAATGAACATGCGATAATTTACTTCGAATAAATAAAATAAAATAAAGTTATATTTGAAATTTTTGAATTTTTTCAGTAATACTTTTATGAGTTTCAATGAGTTTTCAGAAACTATTTTCTATGTTTATTTCCCCCAAAATATTGTTCTTTATAAATCTTCCAAAGTTTTGCGAATGTAATTGTAACTAAAAAGAGTTTTAAGGCAACAAAGCGAACTGTGTTCGAAATGATATTTATAACAAAAAGAATGCGATGACGGAAAAAAAAAAAGATCACACTTGTTTGAAATTCTGAGTTAAAGGAAACTAATTTTAAGCGATAAATCGGCAATATAATTTAAGAAAAATAAGAGATTTTTTCCAGAAATATATAAGTTTTTAATAACCCTTTTGTACCGTTTATTTTCAAAATTTATAGTCAGAATTTTATTTACATTTTTTTTCCGTTATAATTTTATTATTATTATTATTATTTATATTTCCAAGCCGTGGCTAGAAAGTAAAGAATTTTTATGTGTCAATAAATTCAATTTTCGCAATTCTTATTTATTTCGTAGCATACAAATTATAAATAATCAAAATATTCATCATACCTTTATCTTTTATGTTCTTGAACCAATATACTTTTCAAATTTAAAACTAATTCTAGATGAGCAAATCACACATAATTAAACAAATTTAACCTCTACAACTGAATATTGGTGCAAGATAGTTCAAGTCATTCTCAGTTTCTAAAACGTACTAAAATGTGCTGTTAACTTCATGCATAATGATAACTCTAAAATGCGCACGCTTAAAAATTATTATTATTAAAAAGGAATTTCATTTTCTTTGTAGTAAATTGATCTAGTTTTGTTTAGTTTAGTTTAGTTTTTATTAACATCGCACGAGAAGCAAGACGAGGGCTATTGGCGGTGGACCTCGTAATTTTGAGCCTCGGTCAAGTGACGAGGACGACGCCTGAGCTGGCACCCCTCCCCCCTCGTAAACTGACCTAAATTACACAAATATTACAAATCTAAGATTTTTTCAAAAAAATTTACATTCAGCACCATATTGTCTCAACAACCTAGGGTAGGCCAAAGTCTTCTTTTGAAGAGTTCTCCAACAATATAACCTGCCTTTCGTCTCTCGGGGAAGAGAGGGTCTGCCTTTGCCTCTCCCCAATCACTTTAAAATTCGATTCAACAGAATAAAGCCACCGTAATTTCGTTCTTTCTTTTTTCCGTCTAGTAAAGGGCTTTGCAACAAAAATATTCTTTACTGGATTTTTTCATCCATTCTTACAATATGAAAAACCTAATTCATTCGTTTCTCTTTAATACATTTAATGATATATCAGGTTCATTAAAAATTCTATAAATTTCAGAATTAAAACGTTATCGCCAAAAGGCATTTTCTCAGATGTCACCGAGAATACTTCTGGGAAAATTTCTTTTAAAATTTGCAATTTTGTATTCACCATTTTATTTAGAGACCAAGGTTCCGAGCCATATAATAGTTTATAATAACTCATTAATTTACATAAATGAGTTAAAATATTGTAATGAAAATAAAATAGATAAAAAAGTATTAATAATTTGTAGCAATTTTGATTTTTTCTCCCTTTCATATTAGAAATTAAAAATATATTCATGAAATACGAAATGATTTTCCTTTTACTTAACTTTAAACTTGTAAATTCAGCTGTATAAAAAAAAGGCATTATTTCTTATTTTTTTTAGAGGCATGCCTTTATGTTTTTTTCATTAGAATTCTAGAATAAGGAGATAGGAAATAATTTTTTCAAGAAAATATCACAAATTTCTTTGAAAAGTCTTAAGAACAATCATAACTCGGACCGTTTTTCTTAAAAACGCATACATCTCCCTATATACACACACACAACTCTCTCCCCCCTCCCCCCTCTCTCTCTATATATACATATGGTGTGGCTATAGAATAACGATAATGAAGCTTAACAAAACAACGTTTCTTGTAAATCTGGAAGTCTTCTTCAGTCAGCTCCTTCAGGACGCTTGCCGCTTTCTCTTTCTCAGCTTCAACGGACTCAAATCATGTTCCATTTAATGCAGATTTCACCTTAGGAAACAGATAGAAGTTACATGGTGCAAGATCCGGCGAATAAGGCGGATGGTCCAACACTGGGGTGCTGTACTTGTCTTAGAAACCTCTTGACATACAATGCGGAATGACTTGCCCATCCGCAATTGGAGTCGTTTCCCCCTTATTCTTTCACGGAGTTCAGAAGTAGGTAGTAATATTGATAAATGACATTCAGGAAACCCAGTAAAGGTACATAATTCCATGAAAGACGAACAAAAATCCTCATTGCTTTGAATTTTGATTTGTTCATTCGAATGTTTTTGGCTCTCGATGATGATGGACTCTTCCAGTGCATGGATTGGCGCTTCGTTTCAGGATCATGAGTAAAAAACCACGATTCGTCTTATGTAATTCTCTTTTCCTATAAGTTTGGGTCATTTTTAATTGCATTCAAAGTGTCAGTACAAACAGTTTTGTGAGCTTCTTGCTGTTAAAACGGGAGATTTTCAGGCACCATTTTAAAATTGTTATATAGTTAAAACTTGCCATATGGATTCTTTGTCAATTACTACTGTCTCAGCAATCGCACGTATACTTAACCAGATAGATCCAGATTACCGATTTTTTTTAAAAAACATTTTTCTGAATTTCACTTGGTGTGTGTGTGTGCGAGTGTGTGTCATCAAATTTTCGATCGTTAATTTAACCAACTTCCCATCAAGCTAGAGCTTTGAAATTTTGGGAATCGTTCGTACTCGCCTAACAATGCAATATTTACACGTTTGCGACAAGTTTTAACTAATATTTCAATAATTTTAATAAGTCAAAATATTCTTTCCTCTCGGCGCTTTTAGGATTGAGGAAAAAATTTCTTTCCCCCTCTGGGAGCACCGGGCACTCCCCACGCAGCATGAGGTATAGTAAACCTTTTGTACTCACAAAGGGGAAATACTATCTTCCCTTTACTATCTCCGAGATAGTAAGGGTTGCTGACTTTTAGTCAGTAATCATTCGCAAGAAAGGAAGTTTCCAATATTTGGTGCCGTGTCTTATCACAATAATTTTTTTTTAATTCTGGTTCCCATTTTTTTTTTAATAGAATGACTTTCAAACTTTCAAATGCATGTTTTGTTTTTATGAGTATTATGAATTTTTTAATACTCTCACAAATGTCTCTTCTTAAGTGAATTTTAAAGTTAAAAATAACTGACAGTTTTAACTAATATTTCAATAATTTTCTTTAATAAACTTTGCCACCATATAAAAACATTGTCTTTATATCGAATTTTTTATGTTGACGTCCTTTTTTGACGTGGAAGGGCGAACCGTTCGTGAATCATCTTCAACGTCTTCTCGGCCATCTTGAAAACGCTTAAACCACTTAAAGACACTTGCACATGACGAACATTCATTACCTTACACTTCTTTCAATGAATTATGAGTTTCAGTAGCGGTTTTCCCAAGTTTCATAGGAAATTTCACAATTCGTTGCTCACTCATCATTTTCCGGAGAAACAAAACAAAAAAACTGTAATACGAGCGAATGTAATGGCTCTATGGATTTGTTCACAGAAGCGAAAGGAACTGCATTCGGAAGAAACGCTTCACGCTAAACAGCTGACAGTGACTAGTGTTTGGCGCATGCATAATTCTTCTGTAGCATCGTCAATCTCGTTATTTAATATCCACACCTCCTATACCCCCCCCCACATATATATATATATAAAGAAACATGTTGTAAAACGCTACAAAATGTGCATGTAAAATGTATAAAATTAAATTTATTCAGGAAAATGTACGACAAATTAGTTTTTTTTTCTTTCAATAAATAAACGTAAAAAAAGGTCATGCTCGTACCTCGCTAACCATCTGTTCGTTCCCTGTCTGATAACATAATACTTTTCGGTGAAAGAAATGTAACATTTTGATAGATTGTGGATTTAGTGAATAGTTCATTGTTACCCAACATTTTTTTTGTTACGTTGCTTCAAACTCTTTCGCGCCATGGTGAAGATTTTATGCGTGAGTATATTTTACTTGGTATTCAATCTGAACGCCTTTCTTCGACAATTAAAAATGAGTTTAGTTGCACTTCAGAAACGTATTTGCCGATAAACAATGTAGGCTGAATATTTTACTTAATTTTCGATCGATAAACTTCGCTTGCAATGGTAGACAAATAAGTAAAATGGGCCCCCTGAACATCATTGTCGTATTTTATAGAGGATATTTTGAATTGTTTCGAATCAGATGCTCTGTAAAAAGAATTATTAATGTTTTAAAAAGTATCTTATTCTAAAAAAGGATCAAAGGTTGGATGAAGTACTCTATGTTCGCAAATTTTAAAGAACGTTTGCAGTATAAATTCAAATTTATATTTGTTAGATAAAATAGTATGATTCTATTCCATAGTATATAATCATTTTATTATGTGCAATGGAATAGAATTCCATAGTATATAATACAATAAGTACTATACATTATAATTCTAATCAATAGTATAATAATCATTTTATTCCATCAAAACTATACGGGAGTGTATTCATATGAATTCTGACTTGATTTCAGGAAGAATTCGCCGGAGTCTCTCACATCAAAACTGATTAAACAAAAAAAGAAAACCGTTTATAACTTCGTTCTTTTTCAGTATAAGTGTATAGTATAATCCCCGCTGGGGTCATTGATCGCTTCAAATTATAATGCTAACTAATTATTAATCTTCATTAGAGTTATTGTTTTAGTCTGCGAAAAAATGGTGTCACTGACACTTTTCAAAAAAAAAAAAAAGTGTGTAAAGCACGCGTTTATCTTTATCTTACGGAAGTAGTAAGCACATTTAGATTAATGAATATTCAATTTCATATGTTTTCGTTTTCTTTAATTTTAATATATGAAAAGAATATTATTGTCCACTTCAATATTTTATCGTTTGCTTTAATTCTAGTCTTTCATTGGATAAATTAATAAAAAAAAAAATTAAAAAGTTTGCACATTTAGTGGCTAAATCTGTTCTTTGCAAATAACATTTTTTTTAAAAATTCAGATTATAAATATATATAGTAGATCTTTCTCTATGGATAATTACCTAAATGCGCTTGAATGTTATCATTTACAAAAATAAATTAAACTGTTTTGTATCGATAGACTCGGGTTCGAGTGAATAGAAAAACAGGAATTCAGGGTTCGATTCATAATCTATTTCTTCTAAAATCCATCTGATTACTTTGTAGCTTAAGAAGAGTTGTCTCAGATGCATTTCATTTAGATACATTATCATCAACTCTAACACAAGCTTCCAATCTCAAGAATGAATTCTTCGCAGTTCTAAGTATCTAATCAAATCCTTTCGTTACGTTTCATAATTTCAATCTAATCTACACGAATTCTAAAGAAAGGGAAATTCGCGATTTAGCCCAACGTTTAATGTACACATTTTGAATTCAAACACTCCAGTATCTAATGTTTTTCATAAATTGATTTCTTCTTGTTATCCATATAATCACAAAAAACGAATCGTCGATCTCAAAATAATTAAATAAATAAATAAAAAAAAAATTTAAAAATTTATTATTTTTTTTTAATTAAATTTTAAAAATTTCTCTGATTCCGGTTTTTTATAAAATTTTTTTCTGTCTCTATTTATTGAATGACTTAACAGTAATCACACTTGACGTTGTTTAAAAATTTATTATGTGTTGCGTGAAGTTCTTTTAGAAAACAAAGAAATCTCTATTTCTAGTAACTTTTACGCATTAATGCATTGCGTCAGAAATCTGGAGTTCTCCCTTTCTTATATATTGTGGCGAAGACACTTCTTTTGCAATGTTACAAAGGAAAAGAAACATTCGCGAAAATTTCGTCAGTCACCAAGGAGAGCTTAAGGACTCCTTCCACCTTGGTGACGAATTTAGCGACCATTTTGTCTCCAAAGTCGCCAAAATGAAAATGCTGGAATCGTGGTGAAATCCCGATTGGGGGGAAAAAGTTAAGGATTTTTCGTGAATTTTCTCTGTGACATCACACCTGTCCGGAACATCTCCTAACAACTGTCTGGAGAAATCTGTGTTCGGAGTCTGTCCTCGAAGTGCTAAATGTCACTGTGGAGATTTATCCGCGTTACGAATTAGTAAGGCTGGTGAGTGGAACGGTATTGAAATTGCTATTTAAATATATATTACTGCTGTTGCAAGAGCTGCTTTGTATCTATGTTGTAGACGTGTGCAAGTTTTCATTCCCGTTTTGTCGCTAATTCTGTACAAGTGTTATGTTTTCCGATTGTGCTATTAATCTCTCCAAGATTTGTCACCGATAATCATCTTGTTCTGAATATTTACGAATAAAGCGACACGTGCCATTACACTCCGTATTAAACGGATTTCACACGTGCATTCACACGAGATTGAGATTTCCCCAACTATAGGATCTGGAAGTAAGACTTGGGATTCCTAAAGAGCTGGATCCGAATACGGAACTTTTTTTTTACCACAGAAAAATACCCATTTCACCCTTGTATAACGAAAGTTTGTAATGTGGAGTTGTGCTTGTATTTTTGTTATTGTCTATTAAGTAAAATGGTTACTTTTTGACCCCGCAATGTTGGAAATACTGGAAGAGTTTATGGTAAATTTCACCGCTAAAAATATTTTACGGTATCTCATGAGTTTAATGGGAATCCTGATTCCGAGAAATTCTAGTAATCTTATCTTTCCCGTGGGGTTAATTGTCTAATAAAAACGGGTGTCGCTTCCACGGGGCATTCTAGCGATCCTTCTCTATTTTTGTACCTTCGTGTCAACCAATTTTTACCTTTTTTCTATTTTCCCCCTAACATCTAGATAACAAATAATCCTTATTTAGTACTGCATAACCGAATTTGACTTTTGAGCCATAAACCTGTATTTCCACTCACTACGGTATCGTGCGTATTTTATATTTGTTCTCAAATATTGACTACGCAAATATCTGGCAAACGAAAATTAACTTGTCCTTAATCTCTATGAAATCTTTAGGTCTCAGCGTAATCAATTTAATAGATAACAGGTCCTGTTTCGAAGTAAATAAGAAAAGAATGGTTTCCGAAATATTCTTTCTATAAAGAAATTAATAGATTTTATTAGATTTATTTATATTTTCTCAGATCAATTCATTATAACACTATTATTTTAAAAATTGACGTAGGATGTATTTAATAAGAAGGGCATAGGATGCAATTCTATTGATTTTATTTTATTTTTTTCTGTCTATGATTTAATGCAAGTGAATTTTTAAAACTAATGTTTCTTTCATTCGATAACTTTATAATAATTTTTTTTCCAACTCTCCTTGAGGAAGACGTTTTCCACTAACAAAATGTATTTCGCTTTAAATTAAAGAAAAATGAGCAGTTTAGTAAATGCTTCTGAGTTATAAAAATCCAAAATAATTAATAGCCATATGCGTACTGGCATGCCTTATAATCTCATAATAGGTTTATATATTTATTTAACATGGAGCCTTTTTATGGCCGAAAAATAATCCGAATCTGGATATTACGCTTTAAGATTTAAAAAATAATAAACCAGGCATTAAGGAGAAGTCCATCTAAGGAGCGCAACTTAAAATCGGAACGCTTTTTTCAAATAGAAAAAGGCTCCAGAATTAATATAAACTTATATGGTTATAATAAATTCAATTATGCCTGTAATGAAAGCGCCATCAAACGAAGGACTCAATCATTTGAAAATTAGCCCTCATGAGTTTGAAACTGTACCGTTTTTTAATTGCCTTGGATCTCTGGTTAACGCAAAAAATAACAAAATCCTATTTTACTGACAATCAAAAAGTTCTCTGGAGTTCACTCTTCTTATTTACAAAACTCTCATTGGACCGGGTCTAATGTATGACTGAGAAACTTGGTCTCTAACTAAAAATGGAGAATATAAAATTGCAAATTTTAAGAGAAAGTTTCTCAGAAGTATTCTCGGTGGCATCAGAGAAAATGGCCTTTCGCGAAGACGTTTAAATTCTGAAAGATATAGAATTTTCAATGAGCCTGATATCATTAAATGTATTAAAGTGAAATGAATGAATTAGGCTTCTCAGATTGCAAGAATGGATGAGAAAAATCAAGTAAAGATATTTTTGTTGCAAATCCCTTTATTAGTCGGAAAAGCGGAAGACTAAAACTACAGTGGCTTGATTCTGTTGAGTCGAATTTTAAAGTGATTGGGGAGAGGAACTGACAGGGATTTAAGGCAAAAGGCAGGCTACCTTGGAGGAATCTTCAAAAGAACGCCTAGGCCCACACTGGGCTGTTGAGTCAAATATAATGATGGTTTTATAAAATATATATGTTTGTCATACTTAATCACATTGGAAATAGAAAAAGAATTTAGAACCATTTTTTAAATACATTTTTTCTTCTTCTTTATACAAAATTAGAAATTCATTCAGTAAATAATAAATAATAAAATTTTATGCTATATGTAAGATAGAGAATTTGAGTTATGATATCAGTGTTGAAATATTTTTTTTATACCGAATTAAGTGCTTTAGGTTTAAATGTAAGCCAAAAACAATTTTAAAGCTTGAGGGATCATAAATGATTTTTGTATCAAGGAAATAAAAGTTGAACTAGTTGTTCATGAAATTCTAGTTCTTCTCAAAAATTGTTTCATGAATATTAACACTTTACGAGGTGTTAATAAAAACTTAACCAAATGTCTTTCCTTTCTTAATGAATGCAATGTGTTAGCTTATATACAGTATCAAAATTTATATGCTGTATTTTCGTTCTTAAAGTAGAAAATAAGGGATACTATGAAAAAGACTTTTCATTCAAACTGATAAAAAGTCTTTAAAAAGTCCTAATTTTTAATGATATTTATTGTTTGCAACACATATGAGTCATTAACTCAACAACAAAAATTCTGCTTTAATTTGCAAAAATAATGTTATTCTTTATAAAAGGAATTCTTCAAACTAGTGTTCTCAAGATCTGAAACAAATAAAATAATCGTCGTATGAATGATATGGAATTCTGTTAAGAAATAAAATTTATGTAAAATTAAGAACTTCTCTTTCAATTTCTAGTATGCCGTAAACTTCCTAAACATTATCAATTTTCTCCAAACTTATACTTCTTAATATATAGAAGAGGGTTCATAACCGAGACGAAGAAAAATTTAATTTTGAATCGATGTTGTAGAAAAATCCCCCAGGTACAAATTCTTCTGACACTGAGAAAAAATTAAAAAGATATCGATATTTAAACCAATTTCAGCCTTGAAAACCTAATTCTATCAAATAAAAGGTGAGCAATAAAATTGATAAATCTTATATCTATGAAAATCAATGTATTTTGAAAAAAAAGTATTTAAGTAGAATTTTAAAAATGCGTTAAATAATGATCTTGAATGATACATGTTTAAAAAAAAAGAGTGAAGCAGAAATTCAAACACAGCTAAAAGAATTTTTATAGGAAGCGAAATAAGGACAAATTTCAAACTCTCTTTTACCGTATCATAAAGATAAAAATACAAAATTTTCTCACTTTCATTATCTTACACAATGAATTTTTAAATATTCTTCCTAGTTTTATCGCTAGATGGCAGCAGTAATCGATTTATATGAAAGCTGTATTTAAGTTACTTTCTCAAACATTCGGAAGATGGCGCCACGGCCTCTTCTACGTTTCTAAATTTAGAACTCGGCGAAGAGAGGATTGATCATAATCATGGCGGTTGAGATCAGAGAAAGAAGACCAAGATCCGTGGAAAAAATGCAGATGAATCTGAACCGCGACCGGACCGGAAGATGAATCTTCCTGAACCGTAAGAGCTGCTGATGTCGAGAATTGCGAGAAAGACATCTGCTTTTTCCATGAAGGTAATGCATGTTTTTCGTTGTCGAAACAATGAAAATCCCTTGCAAAAACGCTTGGGATGTTGTATCCTCTAATGTTCGTTTTTATTTTTCAACATCACCTGCAGTTTGCTTTCGCCGCAGGGGTTTGTTTTTGGAAGAGGTGAAAGACATCCTTCTCTTTGTTTTCATGTCCATCTGTTGACGTTTGCTTACATGTTGAGTCGTGCGTAGTTGGATGCTCAAATTTATAATTGTTAAATATTTGCATTGGGAGAAAAAAAGAAAAGAAAAATAGAACGACGGATTTCGTCAATTTTAAATAAAAGTAAGATAGATGTTTTATGTTGTTTCCATTGCTAGAATATTTATTGGATAAATTTTGTTCATAACTGCAAGGGAATGTTTACGAAACATTTTCTTATTCTACTAGGAATGCAAACATGAGCATTAAATTTAGATAATCAACTCAATCCTTTTTTTTTTCCTACTCACCAATTCTTTAAAATTATTGCATTGGATGCAACTCTGATATTTTTTTCTGTTAATATCTCTTCTAATTTTTATTGTTCTTCCTTATCTTTGATATTTTTTATAATAAATACTCTTGTATATATTTCTTATTTGATAGTAATTTATGTATCATATTTTGTTTCGAATTCTTAGTTTCTGATTATTTTTTTATAATCTGAGTTAAATTAGAGCATCACAGTTTTTATTTCTGACAACAAATTTATTTCAGTATTTATACCTATTGCTTTAAATAATAACAAAATATATTTCAGTTTTGCAGTAATTAAATAAATTTAATTATTACAAAATTTTAAGAATTTTGTTTCTTTAAGAAATAAAAAGTTTTGATCGAAGAAAATTATGTTCTTTTTAAGAATATTAGTCATAATTTTAATTAAATAATATTCTTAATTAGAAGAAGATTGTAAGTGCAATACGTAGAATACATTAAACATTTTGCATAACTATTCAACATGATTTGACTTACTCAATTATTACTTATATTATCAACATTGAATAAAAGATTATGGAATTTAAAATTGATATTCATTTACTGTATCTTGAATTTTATCCGAAATTCGTAACTTATCATGAATATGATATACACGAAGAAAAAAAGTCGAAATAATTGTTCATTAATTTTTAAAATTAGGTTTTCATGATAACTAAATTAATTAATTTGCTGCTTTATTATTATAAATTTAATTGAAATAAATTTCTGTTAGGGTTATGTAAACAAACTTTTTTCACATAAATTGAAATCAATTCTTTACTGTTTAAAATTTTTTCACTAGGGTTCATTAGAATCTCAAAATTATAAATAAGTCAAATAATTCAGAATGACAATTCCATATATCAGCAAAGTAAAAAAAATATGTGATAATAATCTGTCAAACATTAAAGAGAATTTTGTGACAAAATCTCAGATTGAATAGATTATTCCAATATTTTTTTACAAATCTTGGAATCAAACTTTTTTTGGAAACTATGTTACAATGCCTTTAACTATGCTTTAAATCTCTACTCACAATTTTAAAATAATTAGTTGAAAACTTTCTTAACATCTGATGTATACTTTTCTCATTAGATAATTAATTATAAATAATTTTAAATAACAAATTTTTTGTTTCTAATTAATAACAGCTAATTTCATGCAATACTAAATTAAATTTTAAAATTTTTAAGAAATCTTTCAAAAACATTTGATCTTTAGTCGGAATTAAAGATTTACCCTTGAAATATCAATTATGATGCTATAAATAATATTTTTACGAATTTGTGAGGACTTTATATATCGGTGTTGAAATTCTTGTGATTCCTTGTGTTCACATTCATATTGTGTTTGTGAGCTAACAAGAAATGAATATATAGAGTCGAATTCGATATATGTTTCCATAATAAGATGCTATAATTCTTTTCTTTCCATCTGAAGCTGAAACCGGATGGGCGACGAGTTCCAACGAAAAAATAAATTTTTATGCTCAGTATTTCGGAGGTATGAAGTAAAAATTATAATTGGAAAAAAAATTATAAAAAAGGCGTTTGGGCCAAAATAATAACTGTAAAACAGAAAGAAAAATGATGGTGTTAATCAGGATAATATAGGTATTCTAGTATAAGTCGTACGATTGACTGAATTTAGTTTGATGCTTTAAAAAATTTAAAAGTTTAAAAAATCGGAACTAAAAAAGAATTTTTACTATGAATGCTGTAGGACAAATGAATTTTTTTTTTTTTTTTTTTTTTTTTAATAATTTATATTTTTCCCATATATAGCTTGGGGTTGTTGCGCCCTATACAGAGGCAGCATAAATAATGACTGGGCGAAGAACTTACTTATAAAAGATTGCTTTGTTCTCGAGTGAAAGGGACGAATTTTTACATATGAGAGAAATACATAGGTGAATTTTCCAAGAAAAAATATCAGTAAGATAATTTATGTGTTGTTTATGGGAAAGTCTATCGCGTCAGTATCTAGGCTCCTGTATCAAAATACCGAAACGCTATTTTGATGTCACGTAACTTGTATTTTATATATATATATATCTTGGTCGAGCTGACAAATATGCAAGCCTTTTCAGAAGCTAATGCAAGGCGTTTGATTTGAAGAGCTTCAAGTAGATGCTGTGAAAAGACCAAATGAAAAGAAGTACAGAATTCTCTCAGTAACCTGGCACTATATGGGACCAGAGCTTTACCGAAAACATCGAATCACTGGAAAAATCACTAATAACAACGCATCTTAACAAAATAATTCGATATAAAAACCAACGTTTTTAAAAACAACGTTTTTATATGGTGGCAAAGTTTATTAGAGAAAATTATTGAAATATTAGTTAAAAATGTTAGTGTAACCGTCGTTCTTATGCCATAACTGCTTTAACGCAAAACGATTG
>BMAW01023678.1:604334-639242 GCA_019974015.1 Nephila pilipes | reverse complement strand
ACACCCTAAGCTTGAGAATTATTCTCGTCATGTGGCGCCATCTACAGTCTCGTTTTGAAATTAGTGTGTTACATTAGTTATTTTTAACTTTAAAATTTACTTAAAAAGAGACATTTGCGAGCGTATTAAAAAATTCGCAATACTCATAAAATCAAAACATGCATTTGAAAGTTTGTAAGTCATTCTATTAAAAAAAGAATGGGAACCAGAATTCAGAAAAAATTATTGTGATAAGACATGGCGCCAAATATTGGAAACTTCCTTTCTTGCGAATGATTACTGACTAAAAGTCAGCAACTCTTACTATCTCGGAGATAGTAAAGGGGAGATAGTATCTCCCCTTTGTGAGTACAAAAGGTTTACGATACCTCATGCTGCGTGGGGAGTGCCCGGTGCTCCCAGAGGGGGAAAATTTTTTTTTCCTCAATCCTAAAAGCGCCGAGAGGAAAGAATATTTTGACTTATCAAAATTATTGAAATATTGAAATTATATAAACTTGTCGCAAACGTCTAAATATTGCATTGTTAGGCGAGTACGAACGATTCCCAAAATTTCATAGCTCTAGCTTGATGGGAAATTGGTTAAATTAACGATCAAAAATTTGATGACACACACTCACACACACACACCAAGTGAAATTAAGAAAAACGTTGTAAAAACGTTTTAAAAAAAGAGCTATCACTGTTTAAAATGTGACACAATACTTGTAAATAAAGTGTCGAGCATGCGAAATAATTAAAAGTACAAAAAATGTACTGCTTTGTATTTATAGTCTACTTTATTCCGTTGGAGGCACAAAAAACTCTTCTGTGACTTAACAGTCTGCGCAGAAATGGCGGGTTTTTGGTAGGGCCGGAAGGATGAATAGCTAGATTATAGAGGGAATTCTGTATAACCGAGTAAAATTTTATCGTATTGGACAATCAAGTATTATTGTTTCATGATTAATTAAAAAAATAACATTGATATATTGATGGCGTAACAGGCCGCAAGTTCTCCATCTTTGCTTTGGTAACATCTTTTCAATTTTTTTTCCTTTTCCAATCCTTTTTGACAGAAGAAATATTTCTATGGCTGTGGGTAAAAAAATATATAAGCCACAAATAATGAATTAAAATTTTACCTCATTATTAACCTAAAAAATTTATTTGAAAACAATTATACTCAATACTTCATACTTAAGACAAAGTAAATTATTCACATTAATGAACCAATGTGCTTCACTTTGTTTATTTTTGTATACAAGTCATATAAGTTTATATACATGCTTGTTTATTTTTATATAAAAGTAAAGACTTAAATTTTGGGTTTACTTTAATACGGAGAATCGATAAGCTTCTTCCATATATATATATATTTATATATATATATATATATATATAGAACAAAATAGTAGAGACATTATACGAGTCTTGAGTCAAATCTACCAAGTTTTATTCTACTTTTGGAGCCAAAATTCAATTCATTATTGTTTTTGAAACTCAAGGCTCCCATCAATCGGCCATTTTGATTTCGTTAATGTAACGTTAATCCTATAGAATTTCTACTACCGTTCTAAAATTTATAATATTTGACCCACTTCAATGCAAACAATGCGACAAATTTATAATATTTTACTTGTTTAAATAAATTTCTTATTTGAATGTATCCTAAAGAGCAAAAAATAGTGAAGGTTTCGGTGGAATTTCATTTTTCCCTCGATTTTTGAAAATATTTTCGAATACTTTTTAGAGATCGGGGCCCCCCCCCCCCCCCCAGCGAATCATTGAAATAGGGGTTAAATTTTTTTAAAAAAAATTGTAGGAAAATGTAACTCCGCAGAAATTTTCAATACATGTTATTCTTTCGAATGCATTTGTTTGCGTTCAAAGAGATAAAATAATATAGATTTGAGGACGGTAGTAGAAATTCCATAGGATTAACATTACGTTCATGAAATCGAAATGGCCTTTTGGCGGGAGCCTTGAGTTTCAAATTTGTGTTGCTCAGCAACTTCTCGAGCGTTTTGGTAAATGACTGACTTAAATTTTTTTCAGTTGAGTAGATTCATGAATTCAGATTTCTCTTTCTTACATAGAGTAGGCTCGACTTTGTGTCACCAGACACTTCAAATGATCCCTTATAAATTTTAGAATTAAATCTTCGAATACGTTATTTCCAAATAAGAAAGCTTCTACACTTGGGAATATTCGTATTCTAAAGCAAATATTCTTTCGCCATCTCAAACTCACTGAGTATAATAGTGCTAAAATTTTGCTTTAAATTTATTTTTAGTCGTTGCATATAAATTTTTTAAAAGTTTTGATAAGTTCTGCAACCCTATTGAATTACACCAGGTTATAGTGTTTTCGAAATTCGTTTAATAAAATTAATTAATTAAATTTTAATAATGTAATTCGCGGAAGCATTCATTATTTTTTGCTCTTTCAGATGCACTTTTTTGCATTCAAATAGATTAAATAGTATAGGTTTGAGAACGGTAGTAGAAATTCCATTGGATCAATAATGCGTTCAAGAAATCAAAATGGCCGGTTTAAGAAAAGTTTCTGTAATTAAATTTGTTGTAATTAGATAAAGCTGATTAAGCCATCTTCCATAAACTGTCTCAGCATCCTATAGTATTTGGTATCTTCCTAATTTGTTCGAAAGGTGATTAGTCAGCAATAACGTCACTCTAGATCTACAAAAAGACTGGTGGCGACAGAGACCGAAATTTTGATCCACCATTAAATTTACTCCTGTTCCCCATCACGTCATGTGAGGACTTCGAAGCTCATTTTAAGTGCAAAAGTCTCATTAATTCGTGCAATGGGTCTTTGGTGGGGTCGAAATTCGAACTTCTCATTTGCGTTGAATATCATCATCCGAGAGCTACATCAATTACTTGACTATTGAGACTCAACTCGAAATTTTATGAGTGACAATCGCAAAAAGTGATATCGATATAATTGAACTAAAATAATTTGTGCATGGTTATGGTGCCTCTCAGTTAAATGTGAAACTTTTCTGCAGAAGTTCCGTTATAAAAAGTTACCATCCCGAGTTATCCATTTTTGTTAACACAAAATTTAAATTGAAAAATCATTATTATTGAAGTATAATGAAAATAGTAAACCAAATAAAATAATTTTTTTTAAAAAAATCTAAATGATTAAAATAATAAAGGAGCAAACATTACAGTAGAATTATAAAATAATTAATGGTTACAAAAAGAAACCATACCATTCTTCAAAATCTTTTGAGGATATAAATATAATTAAAAAAAAAAAGAGGAAACAATCTAATTTATTTTTGTATGCCTAGTTACATATGCACAAATGAAAAGGTAGTAAACTTTTACAAAACTTATAAAAAGTCAAGTAAGATACAAATTTACCAAAAAGAAAACTACAGTTTTAAGTAACAGCAAGAAAAGTAAATAAAAAACAATGCAAAATGTTTCGATAGGAGTTTAAAAAAAAATCAAAGATGAATAGAAAGTAAAACCGTAAAAAAAATGAAATGTAACCTTTTTAAATACTGTAACCGGCTTAAGACAGTTATGCTTGGTTAGTTACACCCGTTTTACTGATCATACATATAATATAGATATATGTTTGTGCGTTCATGTTCAGTAAAAAACGCATATAACGCAAGGTCAAATGATAATAATACAAATAATGTAGTTAAAATAAAATGTAAGAGACATTGATTACATTTTTTATTTTATTTTGATTGATGATTTTCGTTTATTCTCTTACGTTTCGTAAAATTTTTTGAATCTAAATTTCAATGTTTTACTAGATCTGAGAAGATGTAAAATAGCTTAAAGATACATTCGATTTTTTTTACCTTATTTCTTACATCTTCATACGTTCATGCAATGGAAAGTGCATTGATTAAAACTCCTATCGCTCCTTACCAATTTATTACAAGCAAAGTAAAAAATTAAAATAATTGAGATTTGCCTAAAGACCAGCTAGTTGTTATGGTGCATAATGTTGAGTAAACATTTTTTTCAGACAACCATCCTTTCCATCCGCTTAGGTTTCCGTTTCCGGACCTACTCGGTCGTTCCTGTCCAGTTGTTTTGTTACACATTTGCATTCTTTCTGCTTCTTATTCTCAAAATTTGTTTTGGCTCGTATAATACTTTACTTTATTTTTACTAATATTATATACATTTGCTACATAAAATTTTTATTACTCAATAAAATATAGACCAATATAGATTTCAAACGAAGAATATTACTTTTTCATATTATGTTCTGTGCCGTTATATATATAGAGTGGTTTCAAACTTTGAAAAGATTGTTTCTGTGCTATACACATAAAATATGTTAAGTAAATATTTATTTTCCCGTATTTTAATAAATAATAATGATTTTCTTAATAATAATATTTTTAATGGTAGTATATCTGAGTTGTAAAATTTTTTAATAATGTTTCTTTATTGTGGTTATTAAAATTTATGCTTTTTATGTCACGTAATCGTACCAGATTGAAATTAAAATATATTAAGGCTAAAACATACATATGTTAAGCAGATTCTAAAAATCTCTTTTCTTACAACAATTATCCTTATTTTAAAATAAATGCTGATTTTTTTTCTTAATGTTCAATTAGAAGTACTCAAAAAGGTTTTTCTACCTATCTTTCTATCTCACGGTACGCATAAATTCTAATGATATTTACACACACATACACAAATATAAAAAATGTATTAAATTACAAAATGTCTGGTCCAGTAGGATTTGGAGGTACTGCTGTATATAATTTTTAATAAGGAATCTAACTTTTCGTAAACGTACTAGTAACAACATTTTTTAAGAATATGACATTATTTGAAGGACCCAGGTAATAGTATTTTCCCACCTAATATCTTGAGCAAGAATCTTGGAATGTTGTTCACCGTAACGCTATCGGTTAATACTGTAGAATGTGGTATTCATTATGCTCCCCAACTTTCAAAGAAATAACATTTTGCCTTCTTGGATAAGCGCATTTTAAATATCTTTTTTTATTTCAACCTAAATAAATCATATTTAAATTTCAAAGAGCTTTTATTATTTACGCACGAGATCTGAATTTCTTAAATTAATACTAATAACTTGAATGGATCTGAGTGAATAATGGATTTTATACATAAAATTAGACAATAGTTCTCATAAAGTAACAGGGATTATATCCAGGTTTGTAGCGCGTGGCATGAGTGCTTGAAAAGATTAGAAGATGAAAATGAAAATTTGAATGAAGATTAGAAGATGAAAAGGATCATGTTTCCTTTATTGGGTTCAGTTCACAGCACGCGGATGTACAGTACAATAATATTTATAAGGGATACACATAAGACATGTACACAACACGCAACACACACCTACTACAAACTACTAGAGGTTGGGAAAAAAGTTTTATGGCGGATAGCACCATCTGTTGGTTTTTTTGGGTTTAGTTCTTAAAACCATCGGTTACAACCTCCCCCTCTGACCCCGAAGGCATCCCGACCAGGGGTTAACAGATGAGGTATTCTGTGAACCTTTGTGTATTTGAGCATTGGCAGGAGTGGGAGAACGGGGTTTAATTATCCTGGCAGGTCTTCCTCTTCTGCGCAAAGCTTTTACAGGTGGAATTACATTTCCTTGAAAGGGTGTTAACGCTGAGGTGTGGTATACTCCTACTGGTAACGGAGGAGAAGCTGTGTTCGCCACAGAATATGATACTAGGGACTTTCGTTCAACAATGACAAATGGTCTGTCACGGCGAGGCATAAATTTAGACGTAACACCAGCATTCTGATTGCTTTGATTCGGTTAGGTAGCCAAAAGCAAATCTCCAGAAGTATATGAAGGAGCAGGTCTCCTTTTCTGATCCGCAAACGACTTACGTTTGTCTTGCTGTTCTTGCAATACCTCCTTGGCTTCAGATGTAAATTTTTTCCAATTTCTTTAGATAAGGAGTCATTTCAACGACAAATCTATCATTATCAATAATTCCCCGAAAATCGTTGGTAATGTCATCAATTGAGCGCAGTTCTCGGCCAAAATTGAGAAAAGCAGCAGTTTTTCCATTTGAACTGCACTTAGAGGTATTGAATGCGAAACGAATAGCAGGAAATTTTTCTGACCAAGTATCATGGCGGTTGTTTACAAAAATAGCAAGTCGCGATTTTAAATCTCGGTTTTTACGCTCTACAAGGTTTGCCTGAGAGTAGTATATAGGGATCAAGGATTGATGAATGTCCAATAGATAACAAAGTTGCTGCATAACAACGGACACAAACTGCGGTCCGTTGTCACTTATAATTCTTCGAGGAATACCATATCTCAAGAAGATTTCTTCTACCAGGGTGGTAGCGCATTCTTTTGCAGTTGCTTCTTCAAATGCAAACAATTCAACCCATTTAGTGGTAACATCTTCCATAATATAGACCCGTTTCTTTCCATGGCTCACAGGAAGAGGACCAAACAAATCTATTGATAACGTCTCAAACTTTTGTGATAAAACTGGAGTTTGGAATAAACCAGCAGGTTTCTGATTGGATGGCTTGTATCGTATACACTCAATGCAATGTTTTACATAATTGGTTATGTACTTCCTCATTCCATTCAAGTAGTATCTCTTTGAAACTCTGTCAAATGTACCTTCCGCGCCGTAGTGACCTGCGGTGGGAACATCGTGAGGGAATTTGAGAATTTGGTCTCTTTCATGTTCTGGAATGACCAGTTGTGCTTCATCGGATTCAAAATCGAGAGCATATTTGTAGAGGACTTCTCGATTCATTAAAAAACCTATTTCTGTATTCTTCAATCAGGTTGACTGCTTCTAGACTATCAATTATTTTCTTTAAGTTTTCATCTTGTAATTGACTTTCTCTGATTTCATTAGGACTCCTAGTAGGAAAATCTATCGTAACAACAGTGGGTTGGCTAACAGTCACAGCGCATATTTCGCATGGGCTGTCTCCATGGTGGCAGACAGGGCGAGAGAGCATGTCAGCAACTACATTGCATTTGTCGGGAATGTTCTCAATATGGAGGTTGAACTTTTGGAGTAGCAAAGCCCAACGAGCAAGTCGTCCTGAAGGGGATTTTAGAGACATAAGCCATTTTAAAGTTTGATGGTCTGTAGCAATGGCGACTTCTTGACCTTCAATGTAACATCTGAATTTACCTAAAGCCCAAACGACGGCAAGAGTTTCGCGTTCTGTTGTCGAGTAATTGTGCTCCGCACTTGTTAGAAGTCGGCTTGCATACTCAGTGGGATGTTGATCTTCATGGATATTTCCTCGAAGGAGGACAGCACCAAGAGCGTACGCACTCGCATCAGTGCGTAAAACATATCGTTTGTTTGGGTCGCACTGCCTGAGAACAAGTGCTGTAATCAGCAAAGTCTTTAAAGTGTTAAAAGAAGCTTGTTCTGTTTCTATCAGCACCAGGAGGAGGACTTTTTAGTGAGGTTGCTGAGAGGTCTAGCCACTTCGGAAAAGTTCGGAATGAACAAATGAATGAATTACAAACATGCTCCTGTACCAGGAGCATGTTTGAAGAAAGGACTTAACTTGTTTTACAGTCCTGGGTTCAGGTATGTTTTGAATTGAGGCAGTTTTATCAGGATCTACTGGTACACAGGGTCAGGTCTACAGGGGTAATAAAATGTCCCAAGTATTTGCCCTTTGAACATGCGAAGTTGCATTTCTCTCGGTTAGCGGTCAGTTTGAATAAAGAAAGTCTTTGGAAAATGTTAGATATTGGGTTCTTTTCGAAGATTGGTGAACATTGTGGTGTTCCAATGTTAAAATAATCATTGCAACATTCAGTCCCGATTTCTTTATTTTTAGTACACTAAGTGACACATCACAAACAAGTAAATTCACAAAGATTCAATTGGATTTTAAAAATTCATCGTCCAACGTTCTTCCTTTCCAGACCACGTTTTTTTCGTATCGGGTTTCTTCTCTCTCCCCTGGTCCCCCGCCTAGCGTAATCCAATCTCTCCCGGTTGCCAGGTCCTCCTCTCTATATACCTGACCCGCTGCCAGATCCTCATATCTGCTTGATCTGTTGCCAGGTGAGGGTGCTAGATTCTTACACGCCCCACCTAAGAGTAAAATTAGCCCCTTGTGGCTGATTTTACCACTTCACACACAAAGAAAATCATTTATACAGAAAATTCAAAAACATGAAAAATAATGATGAAAATTCAATAATCTTTCTGATTGTTCGAATTAAAGTTCTTCAAAAGAAACACATCTAATGAAATAAATAGCTCACACAATTGAAATAAGTGACTATGTTCCCAAAAAGGATTTAAACTATAATGGCATTGCATGCAAATATTAAGAAAATATACATTATACAAAGAAGAATACACAAATATACACAATACAGTCCTTATTTCAATCTAGACAGTGCGTCGGCACTTCTATGCTGCACACCTGGTCTGTGGGTGATGGAATGATTCCATCTCTGTAACGCCAGTGCCCGACGGGTTAGCTTAGGACTTTTCGGGGTTATCTGATTTAGGTACTTAAGGGGATTATGATCAGAAATGATCTCCACCTTGGCACCGTAAATCCATTTGTCAAACTTATTTAACCCGGATAACACTGTTCAGGCCTCCTTCTCAATGCTTGACCATTTCTTTTGAGTTACATTGAATTTCTGGCTAGCAAAAGCTATTGGCCTATAAATTCCCTCTGCATCTAGCTGTGTCAAAAAACATCCTACACCATAATCCGATGCATCACAATGTACTTGGAAAGGTAAATTGCCATCAGAGGTAGCAAGACTAGTTACCTCACACAGTAATTCCTTCAGCTTATCAAAGGAATTTTGCTCAGCCTCCCCCCATGAAACGTCGTTGGGCTTATTTTTCTTGGTTGCCTCCGTAAGCGAAGTAGATATCTCTGCATAATTGGGTATATATGAGCGATAACAGCCCATTAGTCCTAATACTGACCTCTTTCTTAGTGGTAAGTCTATTTAACAGTAGTATAACTAAAATTTTATCTTCATCAGGACCATGTTTACCTTCCCCTATTACGTGACCCAAATACTTTATTCTCGGGTAGTACTTTTTTTTTTTAATCTGATCGGCAATGATAAGTTGTTTCAGTTTTTCAAAGTCATCAAGTTCCTCTAGCCCAGGGGTCGCCAAACTTTTTTGATCATCGCCCCCTATATAATTTTTCGAAATCTCCATAGACCCCCACAAAGGTAATTTTCAGGTAATTAAAATAAAACTATATATTAGTCTAAATATTTAATAAATCAGAAACAGTAAGTAAAGTAGCTACAGATTTTTTACTTCTTAATGAGATGAGTGTGCCTGGTGTTTCTTGGCAAGGTTCGCTATATTGGGTTCGAAATTAGTCAGTTTTAACCGTAAATCCCCTCGAAGCTCCACATTTAATTTATTTCTGTTTTTAGTTAAAATTGAATTAACGTGACTGAAACCGGCTTCAACCATATACGAACTTGGAAACGCCAGCATAAATGGCTGAGCCATTTCGTAAAGTTTCACATATTTTTGGTCACAAGGTCGTAAAGTTTCGTAAAGTTTCACAAACTGGTCACAAGGTCAAGTTGTGACGTCACGGTATACATACGAAAACACATAAGGAAAAAAGGGGCAGATTGTTTTCTGATTTATTATTTTATTTTCTATAAAGAATATAATATTAAGTCAATTATAAAAATATTTTAAATTTTTACGTACGTAGTTAGGTATGTGTGATTTGCGTATTAAGAACTGTTTTTCCTTCGAGTCCCAATAGACCCCCATTCGACCCCTTGGGTCAGATAGACCCCTACTGTTGTTAAATAGACCCCTAGGGGTCTATATAGACCACTTTGGCGACCCCTGCTCTAGCCAGTCTTCAAAAAACCCAGAAATGACGAAAAAGAAGTCTCTCCATGTTTTATCGAGATCCTTCTTATGTTGAACAAAGAGCTGACGGAATTTTTCTGCGTTAAATTTAATCTTTCGTAGAAGCATTTCTTTAATTTTCTTATATTCTTGTGTTTCTTCAGGTTCTCGAACGATGAGCGATGCAATATCAGATGGCAGGGTACCAATTAAGTAAGGGATTCATGAGGACTCGGGCAACTTCATGAATTTAGCCTGTCGTTCAAAGACATTGAAAAAAATTCCTAGTTCTTTTTTCGGATCAAATATTGGCAACAGATTGCTGAAATTATTTAACTCAAAGTTAGGGAGCTGATTAATTCCTTGTGAATTTTCATTTGATGACTGGGCATCCATGGCAGATAAGCGCTAGCTGTGGTTGGAGTTTTTTTAACTCAAATTTTTGTTGTTTTTCAATATTTTCTTTTTCAGCAGCCAAAACTTGTGCTTTTCGCAGATGTTCTGCCTCTAACTACGCTGCAGCTTCTTTAGCAACACGTTCTTCCTTAATAAATTGCAACATACCCTTAACCAAAGGCTCATCATAATTGTCCGATTTACTTATGAGTTCTGTCAGTTGACTTCTCCCACTACCAACGCAAGCTCTTCCGCTACTGTCTTCAAATCTTCTTTTCGAGCGCGGCCTAAATATGCCATTGTGAAATGTTTTACACTATTAATTCTTTACACTAATAATACACACCCAAAATTCGTTTTAAATAAAAATTAATTGATTGACTAATTGTTAAAATTAAACACCTTTTTAACTCAAATAAAATAAAATAACATATTTTACAAAGATAATGTTCAATGTTTGAAAATATAATATTCATAGGTGGAATAAAATTATAATTTATGATGTTATGTATAAAAGCATTTGTGTCTTATGGTAAAATAATATTCAAGATCAAAATATATATATATATGAGTTACGAAATCAATTAGAGCATTCAATAAATAATAAATCTTGCATACGTTTCCTGCAAATAGAATATTTAATTTATAAGAACACACAAAAAAAAAAAAATCTCATATGAATGCAACTCAGACAGAGAGAATGTATTATACATATAAAGAAAACACTTTTCCATCTAATTTATATTCAAAATAAAAGTATACACTAGTATCAAACCAAAACGAAAGTAACAAAGTACGCAGAAGATGTTATTACTGATAGACCTTCATTTGAGGGAGAATAAATTTCGCGAAAAGAAAAAAAAAAAAAACAGCTTACTCTAGCAAAAGGATAAGTAAACTAATAAAACAGTTTCAGTTCAAATAAAAATTACACATACATGTTCTATCGCAATGAAGTAAAAAGATACGATTTCAATTCGTTTCATTTAGAGAAGCTTATTTAGCTCTTTATGATAACAGAATGTTTTAAAAATTCACAAAATATTAACAATTTGTTTTCAGAATGGAATACCAACACAGACTGCTAAGCATTGAAAAAGTTTAGGTATTAACATATACAAGAAATTAATAAAGAAGTTTTCGAAAGTTTCGTTTCAACACAATTATATAATAATGACGTATAGCATACACTCAAACATGTGATAATTTAAAACTTAAGATAAACATTTAAATAAAAGTTTCATTGCAGTTTCGTTTTAATACAATTATACAATAATGACGTACAGTATAACAACATTCAGATAAATGTTTTAATGCAATTTCGCTTTAGAAATGATAATATTTCAGCAATGGATTGCTTGAAACACACAAATCAAGGGAAATATGTGAATATATGCAGATTATATCTTTAATCTTTATATATATATATATACAGTTCTAATTAAGAATATAAGATTCGTTTCAAAACATGAAATTTTTGTCAAATTCTAATTTTTCAAAATCAAAATATACTTTCGATTCGAGATGAATCGTTAAAATTACAATTCTATTCATAAGATACAGAATTGTTAATTTTCAAAAACAAGATATATTTTCGATTCGAGATGAATCAATAAAACTACAATTCTATTTATGAGAGATACAGAATTGTTAAAATTATAATATTTATGAATAAATTTAAAAGATCAAGGTGATCCATTCTAAATATGTTTGAAACTAATAAGCAAAAGTTACTTTTCTAGTTAAATCCGCCGCTGCCCCACGTTCGGGCTCCAATTTTGTAGCGTTTGGCATGAGTGCGTGGAATCTTGAATGAAGATTAGAAGATGAAAATGATCACGGTTCCTTTATTGGATTCAGTTCACAGCACGCGGATATACAGTACTATAATATTTATATGGGATACATATAAGACAAGTACACAACACGCAATATACAAACACACGCCTACTACAAACTACTAGAGTTTTTTCGGCTTAGTTCTTAAAACCATCGGTTACAGGTATATATATATATACATATATACATACATATATGCAATGATTCAACTTAAAAAATAATTTAATTTCCTATTTACCCCATTCTTTACTTCACAGTAAAGAGTTCATTCTTATTTTCTGATACGATTCTAATTTATCCTTTAATTTAAGCAATCACGAACTCGTAATATCTGCCCAATCAACTTTCCCATGGTCGCAGAACTGTAGGGATAATCCCTACTAGGCTCTTCGTCTCCTGCAGAAATCCCTCATAATCCCTCCATCCAACACCTCATGACTATCACATGATGCAAAGAAAATCCCTGTATATAAATTTGAAGGAAAGTAAAATTCTCAATTTTGCTCTGCCGCTTCCAATTTTAGTAGTATAAAAAATTAAACCAATAATTAGAATTATTAAAAAGTTAATTATTACTTAAAATTTTCGATTGAAGGATTACCATAAGCTTATTAAAAATAAATAAATAAACTATAATTTTGAAAAACTTTAAAAGAAAAAAAAAGGAAAACAAACAAATAAAAAAAAGAGTATTTTATACTGCTGTTTTTGGATTAGGAATTTAAAAGAATTCCAAACCTTTCCACTCAGCATATTACTGTCTTTTCTAAAATTGCATAAAACCATGAAATTCAAAATTCAATGACCAAAAGATAGAATAAAACTCAAAAAATTAAATAGAAAGAATGTAAAACCTAGAGAAATCAGAAATCTATTTAATTTAATTTAAAATAATCCATTAAAACTCAATTATACACGTGAATGAGAAACATACATTGAGTTATTATAACTCTTACCTTCCATCATTCAATTGTTCTATATTTGTATTTTTTAAAATTGCATTATATACATCTTATTTGCTGCCGATTCTAATTGATCAATTGAATCAAGGGATATTTAGTGATCAAGGTCATTATTCCCGCCAATTCTACTGAAAAGTGAAGAATACTATTATACTAATGAAATAACAAAAAAATAACTGTTACAAAAACTCTAAAATGTTTTCAAGGAACATCTATTCTTTTTTTTATAAATAAATTTTTTCCAATAGGTAATCAAATTAACTCAAAAATCCACATATCTCTACCTCGCATTCCTTTCTATTGACCTAAAACTGAATAATAAATATTCCTAATAGTAAAAAACATATTTATTTTAATAAGTATGTATTTGTGCAAAAATATTCACTTTTATTTTAATTCTTACTTATCGTACCAGCTCAAGTTTCGTCCTCGTCATTTGACCGAGGTTCATAATTACGAATTCTCGTGTTGCTTCTCAGTGCTACGTCAATAAGCAATCAATCAAAATCAAATCCGGAATGTTTAACTATGATCAATATTAATATAATTTAATAATAAAGATCATAAAACCTTATCACATAATTTGTAAAAAACTATTCGTGGAAATAAAATCTAGACATTACATAGCGAAAATGCGAAATGCTTTGTTTGAAAAGACGAAATAGAAATGGAACACAGTCTTGTCATCATAACTTGTAGTAGAAATTTAGAGTTCTCAGTTCCGGTTATGGCCATTTTACACATGAGATATAATGAGGGTATCAAAATATCGTATGCAGGGTCTTCCTCGTAAATTTAAGTGTAGCGGAAAAAGTTTAGTTTTGATAATACTACTCAGAAGTGTTTAGAAGTAAGAATTTATATAATACAGGATTATTCTAACTGATTAATCCAATTTCTAAATTTCCATATTTTCAAAAATAAACGACACAGAATGATAAGTAATACTTGAATATAAAGGGAAATTCTCTCTCTCTCTGTGGAAGTTTAATATTATGAAGAATAGATGCCCCTAGTGTGTTCTTCGTGCGGCTATTTCACGAAAGCTGTTTCAGAAACTTTCACGGAGTTACCTCTCAATTGGATTGACCGCAGTGGACCAGTTGACTTGATGTTACACAGCTGGCTACCTAAATCACCTGATATGCGATTCCCATGTCTAATTACCTGATAACCCATGCGATGTCTTCTTTTGGGTTTTGAAAAAGGTAAAAGTGTATGCTCCCCCTTTACACTCAAATTTATTTGAACTTAAACAACGGGTTGCTGCTGCTATACAGTTAATTACCGTTGACACTTTACAACGTGTTTTGCAGGAATTTACTTTTCCAATTGACATTATACGAGTATTTAAAGGAAGATATATCGAACATTTGTAAAAAAAAAATCTATATTTTTCCCCCTTTGTATTCATGGGTTGGTGAATCATTTTGAATATAACCCTGTAAACTTAAAAAAGAATTTGTTCTTATCCATCTAACTGTGAGTGTGTTAACAGTTGTATCTCTTCAAATGATATTCATTTCAACTGATCAGGAAATTCAAATTCATAAAGTAGAAAACAAAATTCAGCTCCCCCCCCCCCCCATTTTCTCATATTTTCTTTTACATGGATGAGTGATTTTTATGACGTTCAAGATACTCTTACTGATATAAGTAAACCATTTGCTTGATAAGTATAAAAACGAGAAGAAAAATACTAGAAAAAGTTATTTTTAATTTAAATAAAAACGATATCAATCGCTCTATCTTTTTTCGTTCTTTTACAACGAAATATCCTGTTTATATGACATTAATGACACATTTCTACTTTAGAAATCAATCAATATTTGTTTATTATAACAACAATTTTTCTGGTATATTTAATGAATGAAGTTTTAATTTTTATATGTACATTGTACCTTTCATTCGTATCGAAAATAATTCTGTTTATAATTTTTAATAATATTCACGATACACCGTCTTGGAAATTGCTGCTTTAAGGATTTCAAAACTAGATGATCAGATACCTCACCTTCCAAGTTTCCATTCGAATTTTGAACCCGATTCGAATAAGAATAACGCAGTAAAAGTTCTGCAATTGTTTTTTCTTGCATGGCAGTGCTCTAAGATTACAGGGGAAGTCATGGGAATATTTAACCTCTGGTCTCTCTAAGCTCCCGCATATCTTCTCATTGTACCACTAGAAATCTTTGGGCTCAGTCTCGACTGGATCTCTTGAGCTAATTGGCTAGGGTAGCTCCACGCCCTCTGGAGGTCGCCAACCCTCTCGGGACGTTCTCTGTTGGCCCTTTTAACAAAAATTAATTAAAAATTAAATTTCGTATGTCCATACATACTAAATTGTGTGCCCAACAAACTGAAATGTCGTATTTAATAAATCCGGCATTGAATTTTTCATTTTAATTCAGAGGATATCTGCAACAAAATTTGTTTTATGTGAATTTCTTACTTTTTTTTAAAAAAAAAAAAAATCTCTGTATTAAGAATTCTATTAATATTTTTTTAATTCTATTAATAATTTTTGGCAAGTGTATATAAAACGTCCGTCGTCTTTGATGTACATTATTTCATGATTGTAAATGATTGGAAGAATGAAACGTAATCTATTTAATTGCGCCAAATTTTTCTTATTGGTGCAATTCAAACGTATGATTAAGGGTACTTTGTAATCGTATCGTAACTTCTCATTTTGAGCTGAAAGCTGAGAAATCTATAGAAAATGGTTATTTTAGCTCATGGAATTTGTACCTGACATGTAGAAAAAGGATTAATTTCTGGTGTATGGCTTATTATGTGTAAAAATGTATCTCGAGAGAATGATTGCTAGGTGTAATTTTTTGCTCATGCATGTCTACTTTTATCGCTGATAACATCTTATTGGCAATGATATTGTTTCTGATTTAGTATTTTGGTGTCTGTTCCATGAATGGTTTTCAATAACTTGTGTGATAGTCTTGGTACGTGCACATAATGATTCAAATTGACGGATGTCCTTTCTTCGCATCCAGATTTTGAAAGGATGAGATGTTCGTTCAGTTTGATAATTCCGTTTGAAATATTGAATAAAAGATATATTTATGGAATCAATCTTTGTAGATTATTTCGTTGGGATCATTTTATGTACAAAAAAGTATGACTTTCTTTATAAAACCAGCTTTAAAAAAATTTCAACTTTATTCCGCAAGAGGGATCTTATGCAGTATTTTCGTTTCCTACCACTAGGTGGAGACTGAGTACCTCAGTTCAGTAAAATTCTGTATTTGGCGCCATGTTTGTTTTTTGTTTATGTTACGAAACCTGGATTGTACGAATATTATGCATGTATGTGCTTAACAAAAAATGAATATACATTATCAGGAAAATTGCCATCATTCGAAGTCTATCACATAAAATTATAGGAAAACTCATTGCTATCGTAAAAATTAATTTTATTTTATTTAGAGATGTTATTTCTTATTCTAAAACAAAGAGAGAATTCTTTTTTCTATTAAAAAATACGCTTTATTCCCAAAACTTTCCATTTTGTTCTAAAAAAATTCTGCTTTGTTCCATTTTTTATTTGTTCTTGTAATTAATGTTTTTTCGAAAATATTCCAAATTATCTTTTAAAACTCAAACTTCCAAGATTTTTTTTTTTTTAAAAAAAAAAAAATAAAATAAAGTAATTGTTGCGTGATATTTTATTTTTTGCTGCAAAAGATCAAGATACTCCCACATCTAGTTCTTATTTATGATGTCCATTGCTGAGAATGGTATGTTTACACTTTTATTACTCTTGAGTAAGAAAAGAGTTCCAACTCTTAATTGTTCTCAACAGACCTTTAAAAATGTTAATTTCGTGCCACGGCCGTAATGTCTGTCCTAAAATTGCCGTTTTACTTACTCGTCTCAGTGCTAAACGTTCGCGAACGATGATGTCAAAGTTCTGTTGGCCAGTGAAGGTCACTTGAACGAAAATGCCAAGGGCGTTTCCGGTAATATAACAAAAATGACACGAGGAATAATAATAAAGGTTCCTTCCTTCATATATTCTCTCTTCTATTTAAACTAGGCATTAATAGCTAAGGTCAGGAGTGCTCGTGACGCAATATACCAGGGTTTCGTAAATCAGCTCGTGATGTGTCTCCCCCCTCCCGCGGCGATGATTCATGTTTTTATGGAATTTCCCTATTCGATGGTTAACTGGTGGTTTCACGAGTATTTTTAGAAAAACTCTTTTCACGTCCTTCGGAATCCAAAAAGTGGCTATTTTTATTCATCGACCCATCGAAAATGGATAGATTTTTTTGAAGCTAACGTTCTTTATCGTGGGGGTCAATGGAAAAGAATATTTAAAACAGAAAAAAAAAAAAAACTTTTGAATCAATATAAAGCCGCTTGAGGTCATATACTTAAATCAGAAGGCATCTAAAATAATTCAATTGGATTTACTTAAGATATCAATTTTATTTTATAACAAAAAAAATAGAGTTATTATTTCTTCAAAAGGAACTTCATTTTTATACTTGCTTGGGGAACTTACAACAAGTGTGCTACCAGATGGCAGTTGAAAGTCTTGTTGATGGTACGACAAAAAAATGAAGATAAATTAGACTAAACAATATTTGTTTTTTTTTATTCGTGAAATTTCACATGCGAACATTATTTTTATCTTTATGTTTATAGTTTTTATTTTTTGGGAACTGAAACTTAACAGTTGTTTTACTTCTTGTTGTTTTCTTTCCTTTTTTTTTTTTGTTCAAAAATAACTCAGGTAAACGGTGAAAGAATAAATGCTTCATATTTTCTAATATAAATAAGAGTACAGTTAGAATTTTTTTCACATCGATTATCAATTTCTGATATTATGTTAATTATTCAAAAATGGATCGCATTTCTCTCCACCCCCTCAAGAACTGCTCTTTTGATCCTTCATTGTATAGATTGCATAGATTTTTTTAGATTATTTAAATTTAAAAACATATTCTTCCATTTCTTCAATCGACAATGTATAATTTAAAATTTTCCAAAATTATTGATAACTAGAGGTGTGAAATAAATCACGTGGCTGATCAAATGGTAATAAAAACACTCCTCATTATTTTTACACAAAAATGCTAACTAATCAATTTTGATTTGGAATCTGATTGAATAACGATGACATTCCTATATAAATCTGATGCAATCGCTTCTGACATTCAATAATACAATATCGTGTAATTTATTTTAAATAATACAAAATAATTAACTGTTAAACTTTAAAATTTAATGAAATTTATTATGTACCACACATACATACGGTTTTAATTTTTTTTTCAGTGCCCTGTTTGATTAACATACATTCCAAAAGTTTCCAAGAAAAAATTTATTTTATGTGGATCTCAGGTTATTGTACTTTTATGACTAGTGTTATGATTTATGATTCCGTAAATGCAAGTATAGAATCATAAATTGCATGATGTATTAACAAATAGGGTATAAAAGTATAAAAGTCCAATTACCTTCCTCTTTGTTCCCGTAGAGCAAAAAAAACCATAAATATATATAGAATGCATCAAGCATTAGGTTTTATTTCGAATGTATGAAAAACAATTCAGTATTCGAAATAGAGAGTAATAAACCTACTTCAGGAGAACTAAGCTATTGTTTTAACAGATAATTTCGTTGCGGGAAAAAAAATTGCGTTCATTTAAATATTTCTTTTTTGATTCCTATTTTTGATTTACTCGTATGTGAGAAAATCTAGAGTTGAGGTGTTTTGAAATACCACATCATTTGGCATCTGATATCTATTTACGTTGGAATCCAAGAAGTTTCTTTTTTTAAAACATCCATATTGCAAACAAAAACATATCAATGTGAAAAGTTGATGCTGATTGAAATACATCTAGTTAGTCGCCTTTGAGTTAATTTTTATAGCTCCTACACGTTCCACATAAAATTCAATGGTATTATGACCCTTCTACGTTGATCCCCACTGTTAGTTTATGTATCTACTATTTAGAGAATGACATACATAATATTAATTTAACATTAATCATAACTTGGACAATCAAGTTCAAGAGATACCAAGAATCGTAAACAAGGCTTCTTAATCGTATCATTATATCACAAGTTATTTCCCCTCGTTTTACAATTCCTACATGTCAGATTAAATCCACCATCCTGTTGTTTGCCAACAAATGCGATTTTTTTAAAAGAAATTGGTGACGGGAAAACTTTTCTGCATTGTAAGCACGTTTTCCTATCACTGTAGGTATGTACAGCTAAAGACTCCCATCTTCCGGCCATTTTGATTTCTAGAAAGTGATGTTAATCGTATGGAATTTCTACAACTGTTCTCGGATCTATACTGTTTTAGTTATGTGAATGCAAAAAAGTACAACCGAAAGAATAAAAAAGAAGGAAGGTTTCTGTGGAATTACATTTACCTTCCGATTTTTGAAAATATTTTTGAATAATTTTTAAGGACCAGAAAACTCACAAACGAATCATTAAAATAGGGGTAAAATATATTTTTTAAAATTCCATAAGAAATTAGAATTGGAATATCTAATTAGAAATTCCATTGTATTAGCATTATGTTCAAGAAATCAAAATGGTCAGTAGGCGGTAGCTTTAAATTTTTTTTTTTTTTTTATCTTTATTCAGATTAAAATTTCAAATTGGATCAGAAGTCAGATGTTTAGTAATGTAATCAAAGTCATTTCTCGTGAAAAAATTATTTATATATATATTTATATTTTTATTTATATATATATATATGTATATTTAGATACCAATACTAATCTTGGTATATTTAGATATACGAGTAGAGATGAGATGACTCTTCATCTGTATCATCTAAGAACGAAAAATAGACTAAAATTAGTATTTCTCCCCTTGTTTCATAAAAGAGGATAAAGAGTTAATATATCATTGTGTTGACAAATTGTTTTCCCCACAATTGGATTATCAACTTAAATGAGTTTTAAAGTATGTGAAATTTTTCCGAGTGGATCTTTACATTATTATGCATATTCAAAGCAAGTTTCATTTAAACGTATTTGTAAACTTGGACGAACAATACTACCTATAAAAACTGCTGAAAGAAATTCTTAACATTAAAAAAAATATGTTAAAAATCTAAACTATGAAATAATGCGAGCTATGAAGCATAAATACAATTTAAAGAACTAACAAAGACGCACAAATGCTTTTTTTAACGGAAGTAATGATAATATGCATACAAGTTTTGCTCGAAAATGTATCGAATGTAAATTTAGAATTATGAGGTATGTAGTAAGTATTCAACTGAAACCGTTCGTTATACTGAATTTAACACTGACACCTCTTTCATACTACTTATTTTTAGAAATGAAATTGTTCTCGAAATTTAAGTATTTAAATAAAATTGAGAAGTTAAAAATACCCTAACTGAATTGCTGTTTTTACTCTTTTTTAAAGTTGCCTTTTTTTACAATTTTTTTTCCCTTTCTAAACAAACAATAATAAACAAATGGTATTTAGTAAATAAACTGACAACTGTTGTTTGCTTCATTAACCTCAGTGAACTTTGGGCAGAAAAATTTCGTTTTCGCAGTTAAAAATATTTTAGTGGGGGAAAAGGCAGTGATTTTAAAATTGCTTAAAAATTTAAAATATGCAGATTTGACACTTACGAACGAATAATTTTTTTTTTAACTTTACGTATATAACTTGGTTTAAAAACTTAAGAGTAATTTGAAAAATTTCTGAACAAAATATAGCAAGTATGTTGTTTTCGAGTTTTGAAATATTTAATGTAACAGTGGAATAGCATACATACAGTTACTTACTCGTAAATTGCTATTGTGGTAACAACAACAATTTATTCTTTAAATTATTGTTATTTAAAGTTTACAACTGTTCTTTTGGCTATATAACTTCAATAATTTTTCGAAATGGCGTTACCTGTAATTTAGTGTTGTGTCAGTCTGGTTCCATTGGAACATAAATTGTCTGAATCATTGATTCCTTTTCTAATGGAATAATTTCCTTTGTTCAACACATAAATTTGTAGATAGTTTAGTGGTAAATAACTTGTAAAAACCAGGCGTCACACGACGTACCATGATCAAGACAATAGCTTTGTTTTACAATTTTCTAAAAAATTTTAATATAGTATATTTTAATGCAAATTCGCTTCCATTCTTATTTTTTGAATAATGGACTATGACTATTCAGCATAACATTTTTTTTAAAGTTATTATGGTACATATATCTATGTTGTTTACTTTATTTTCTCAACCCAATATTGAAAAGGGAAAATAATCAATAATATTATACCAGCAGCGTTTTGAAAGTATGCTGGAAAACAAATACGAATAGCACATGAAAATTAAAAACGTTTTGCGAAAAGTTCGCCTTTTGTTTACTATTTTCACGAGAGTTTTCATCTTTGTCCTTCATTTATATTACCAAACTTTTATTCCTTTTATATTTATAAGCAACAAAAAAAATAATTTTGAGAAACAATTTGCGATTATTAGCCGGAAAGAAAAAAAATCGATACAATTTAAAATATGAGCTTGGTGTGCGCTTTGCAGAGAAAAGCATTTATTTTTACCTTATCACCCGTTTTTCATGTGATTAAATACTTTAGGATCTTAATTTAGTTGGATGAAAAAAAGAGAGAGATGATTTTGAAATTATAAAATATTGATTATAGCAATAATTTTCAGTTAGAGGAAATCTGTATTACACTGATAGAGAAAAAAAAAAGAACTTTATGAGCAACTAGACGCTGGCGTATGATAATTAACTCTCAATGTAAGAAAATTCACAGGGAGAAAAAGAAATTCTGTTACAAATCACAGTTAAAAGATGTGTTAAGCTAGCACTAAATATATCATATGTAATGTTATTTGAACCCGAATTGTGATTTAATGTCTTTTTCTAGTATGACACTTGAAAAAGATATCTTTAAATAACCACAAAATACGTAAATTCTTATCATAGTTTAAACATTAGAGAAATGCATTATCAGACACTTTTTTGCCTTTTCCTGCCATTTTTTAAACCTAAGTCATTTTTTCGGTAACTTTTTTAAAACTTGAAATACTTTTCAAAATTTCTTTGGATTTTTAAGTATGATTTTTAATAATTTAGCTCCTCTCGAAACTTTTGAATACATCTTTTCTAAATGATAATAATACTTTAATCTATATTAAAGTGTTGAGGAGAGCTGATACCACGAAACCAGGTGAATAAGTTAATAAAGAAATAACGTATTGTTAACTGCATATAATAAATGAAAAAGTACTGACAAATTTCTAGTTCTAATCACTTACAGAAATCTAATTAATATAGTGAAATAATATATGATACATAATTAATATATTTGTTTAAACATTTGATATTATTTTTAAATAATTATATAGCATTACTAATTAATTTTGAAATTTTTTTATAATAACTTTTCAGGTCATTTTTAGCACTTTTAATACATCATTATTCTGTTCCTGATCGTAACATAAATCGAATCGGTCGTAACTTCTTTTTAAACGGAAACACGAGAAGAAAAAAACAGGACATCATCATCAAGTTCCATTTACAAACCAATTTTCTTGAACCACATATTTATTGGAATGATATGACGTTTAAGAGCAATTGTGAAGTGTCACAGTTACAGTGAATCTTAACGTCAGTAAAGATTTGGAGGACCATTTGGAATAACAGAATTTTTTTTTTTTTTCCCCTGAAAAAAAGCCCAAAGTGAAAAAAAATAGCCAAATATATTTTTAAAATTTTTTAGATAAAGTCGATTTTCGAAGAAAATTGGTATATTATTCCAAAAATACTGGATTATATTTCTCAAAAATGAGTCATTTAAGTTGATGGTCAAAAGTTTGTTTTTCTCACACTTTGAATAAAAAGGTGTTTGGAATCTAATTTTTTTTTTGTCTTCACTTACTTTAACTGTCCTTCATGGTACATTTAAAAGAATAAAATCTAAGAAAAGTACATTTTTCTTTAAGCCAGCGAAATAATATTAAAATTTCACCTTAAAAACTTATAAAGATTTTCTCAAATGTTTTTTCTCAAAAATCTCTTTATGTTTGACAATTATATTTAATTTTTACTTTCAGTCATTATCTGTTTCTCATATTTGCATTTTGAAAAAATAGAGGGCAATTCGGCACAGTTTGTGACGAATTTTATGTTAGTTAAGGAAGAACTTAAAGAAGAAATTAAAAAAAATTTCAGATATATTAATATCAAAATTAAATGGGCATATACTTAGAAATTTCTTAAGATTTAATTTACGGAATATCGTATTATTTCTTTTAATATTTTCAATAAAAGAAATTTTTTTTTTTTTTTTTTTTTTGTTGATTAAATTCTGAGGATTATCTATTTTTTTTTAAACAAATATATAGCGAAAACATTAGTATTCATTGACATCGAAAATATTTATTAGAATATATTTTGTTCAAAATACACACACACACACGTACACACACACACACGTACACACACACACACACATGAAATGTCTCTCATTCTAAGGAATAACTATTGTCCAAATTTAAAAAATGTTTCCACTCGTTGTGCAAAAGGAAGCCACTTAGAATATCTTGATATTGTACCTTTATTAATGTAACTTTAGAAAGAGGTAATCGCATACTGATGGCGGTGAACGCAGCGCAAGTTACGACCACTCGATTCCATATGTTGCAAAAAACATATTTCAGATAGCTAAATGCGCCATTTCAGCCGTCTTGGCTACAATGGAAGAGAAGAGAATTTTCCTTGTTTGGAATTTCAATGCAAGGATTTCTTCACATCCCATGGTATTGGATGGAGGGACTTCTAAGTATTTTAGCTGCAGACTGAAAGTCTAGTAATGATTATCCCTTCGGGTTTGGATCCGTGGAAAGATGCCAGTTTATGCAGATTTATGAGCGCGTGATTAAATAAATTAGAAGCTCAAATGAAATGGTATCAGGAAATAAAGATGAACTCCTAACTGTAATAGTTAACATATGGGGAAAATTAAGAAGTTAAATGAAAGTGAAATCATTACACACAGACAGACACACACATACTATATATATACAGCAGTGGATCCAGAGAAAGGAAACGGGCCCATCCACTGGCAAAATTTCCGCACGGACAACATAGCATCAGAAAATCTAGACCTAGCTGATCAGAAAATCTAGACCTAATTGTCCCAACCAAATTTAAAAGTATTTATTTTGCTGTTTTATTTCGAAGTTATATATTGGGCTCGAGCACAGAGCGTAGTGTATCATCTATCGTAGTGTAAGGCTTTAGTTCTCAGTTTAAATTTGATACTTGAGTCAGAATAATAAAGGAAATATACAAACATAGTTAAGAATTTACCATTGTTACTTTTTAAAGGAAAGAAGAAAAAAAAAGAAAACGTTGTGCTCCTCCCCCTGTTGATTTTTCTGTATCCGCCACTACACACACACGCACACGCACGCACGCACGCACACACACACATATATGTATATTCCGCATATGAAAAATAAAATTATTTATATGAATGTGATAAAATAAATGACGGAAAATTTAATTTTCAACTCAAATCAAACGTAACGCACCACAAGTAAATTATCTTCAAAATCTACTCTATCCATTTCGCTGCTACTTTGCACATTTTGAAATGAGTTTATTTCCTATACCGTTAATGTAATTGTTTTCTAATAAATAATCACAAATAGTATGTGTTACACATTATTTGTACAAATATAATGGGGAATTCGAACCACAAATTTTAAAAATCCCTAAAATTAAATTTGATTTAAATTTTAAGATTATAACTATGTTCAGTGTATGGAATGTATGCTATGTTTATAAGTACTCCACAAATTTTTGAAGTAATAAATGCAATAGATTTTTTATAAGATGTACTTAAAAGTTAATACCCGACTTACAAACGAAAATACTATTTTTGACTATTAATTGCTGTTATATAAATATTTAAGCTCATAAATTCGATTTTCTTTGCAAAAAAGAGATATATTGTTGTTATTGCCGAATTGCTATTCTTATCAAGTAAACATTATTTCTAATTATAAAGTCCGTTATCAATGGCTTACATACAGATTTAGATTGACATTAATTCAAAACCCCAGCCATTTATATTTAAAAACATACCAGATACATTTGCGTAGGTGTTCATCTGCATTTACACTGAAATCATTACCGCATGTATCGAAAATATTTACATGCCATATGTTTCTTGTTTTGAATTTCGGGATTTTTTTTTAAAAGTATATAAATTTTCTGGAATTTTTCCCCTCGAGCCGCATACGAAAAGTCTAAGAACCTTGTGTGTGTGTGTCATCACATACTACTTCATCCTGTTAATACACATAACACTACTTCGTTTCATATATTTTCCTGTTTAAGACTTTAATTACTTTACAGCAAATATTTTCAGTGTTGTAAAAAAGAAAAAAGTACAATAATTGATGGAACTTACCATTACTTTATGTTAACGATAATTGTTCTCTTCATAATAAATTCTATTGAATATAATTTTATGTTAATCATCTTTCTATTCATTGCTTGTTTTTTCCTCAAACCTATGTCCTTCTCCTTGCTGAGTGAAGGAAATATATTGCATAGGTTAGCGGTCTATGCAATCGGTTCTTCAGAACAAGAAAAAGATGAGGTTATAGATTTAACTTCTATAGGTTAGGATGACATCATTCTTTATTCAATAGTAAAATGCGATGAGCGGTGTCCGTTTTTTTTCCTGTTGTTCATTTGATCGTTTCGATGTGGATGAAGGACCGTGCTTCTTTCTCTCTTGCCCATCCGTCTCTTTCAGTATTTTCCTCATTTGATAGGTTCTTGGATTCTCCGGAACTATGGTGATGTCGGTAGGTGTATTTCATTAATCTACCTAAGTAGATCCATATTCTTAAGTCGACGTCTTAATATGTCTATTTTAAACTTATCCAATTAGATGTAAGGGATTTTGTTCAAGAGGCTCGATTAATAATATTTTGAAGAGAGTATTTCGGAAAGTTAAACAAATCTAATTAGTTTTCTGTGTTTTTCATTGGGATATTATGAAGTGTTTCGATTCGATTCTTTTAACTTATTATATGTTTTTCGTTTTCTCCGATATTATTTAATGATTAAGAATGAATTGCGATGTGCAGCAGAAATAATAAGGGAAGAATATTTTAAGAAGAAATGTTTGAATAACACGAGATTTTGATGTACATAGTATTTTTGTAACAAAAACAAAAGAGTTTTGGCGATTTGTTTTTAAACTTTTAAGCTACTGAAATTTATCTTAATTTTTTTTTAAAACATGAGTGCAATTTCTGATTGTTTTTTAAAAGTTTAACTTATATTCTTGATCTCTGTTTATTTTAAGCTATGCTATCCGTTTATTTTAAGCTTTATTATGCGATAATAGAATATAAATGAATTATTTATGTAGCATCAGATTGTCGCAATAATGTAATTGTTAAAAAGTTTGTGGAAATTTCCAAGAAAAAGATTAACAGCAAAAAACTCATCAAAATATGTGTATCGTGAATATGCTACTTGAAAATATAGCAGTATTTCCCAATAAGGGACACTCATCGGGACAGACATTTTGTCAATTAATAAGAGATAAATATATATTCTGTTTTCAAAGGGACCGGGACCAAACAGAATTGTCCCTTAAATAGAGGCGTCCCTTACAAGAAATACGTCTGTATTTGATATTTATGTGTATATATTATACATAGTATTTTTATGTATATATATATTTATGTATATAATTATTTATAGTTACGCGAATTTATATACAGTTTTTTTCCCCTTTATAAAATATGTTTCAGAGTTTGTTTTAAATTCTTTAAAACCAAATGGGTTTTTACCCTTTTACTCGTACGTTAAAAAAAAACCCCGAGTAATTATAAAATGTTTCTAAATTTTAAAGGTACATAAAAAAACAAGCAAGTGTGGTTTTTGACTACTTGAATTTACACATTTTTTTTTTTTTTTCCAATTTATAAAACATGGTCCATAGTTCATATTCAATACTTTAATGTTAAATGGGTTTTTACCTTTTTATTCGTACGTTAGGGAGAAAAAATGCGCATTTATAAAATGTTTCTAAATATTAAAATTACTTTAAAAACAGGTATATGTGTTTTGATTGAACGAATTACATTAACTAAGAGACATTTTTTCCCCTGCATGAAAATGTGTTGAGGGTATAGATCTTGCTCTTTAACATCAAATCTAGCCAGCGTGAATGTTCAAAACACACATGTGCAACTTTTACGTTGTTTTTAATTTCGAAATATATTTGACTGGTGATTTTGACATAGCACAATAAAGTTGAGCTAGACAAACCTACCACAGTTTCTAATCCAGAAGTCTGATTCATAAGGAGAAATATACAGCCAATGTTCATTGTGAATTGTAATTATTGGTCGAATTCTTTAAGGAAACACGATAATGTAGTATTCAATTGGGTGATTTGATTTCCGTCCACCTGTTATCTGAATTCAGTGGAGTTGCAAATATGCGTGTACTTGTCTCAAACCCTTATATGTTTCTTGTCGATGAAGGGCTTTGATACTCATTTTTTGATTTCATTACCAAGCAAAATACAATACCTCACATATAGCCCTTTTTCGTAATTGCGTGCAATGTTCCCATTATATGTTTACAAGGAACTTATAATATGAGGAAAATTTTCTAGTTTTGCATTCTCTAATTGTATTCACTTGCACGGAATGCATAAAAATGTTGTGTATTGTGGACACAAAGGCTTCATTTTACGTTTCCAAATAGCTATAAAAGGATTGCAATTTAGAATAATTTTTGCGAAGTGAAATCAGCATTATAACATTTTTGTTCTAATTAATATACTCGTATTTATTTATCTAATAATATTCCTTTTCTTTGTGATTGTTTTTCGAAACTTACCTAGGGTACTAGATCTGGGCTAAACATTATTTTCAAAAAAGGAAAAAAAAAAAAACATCATTCCTTTAGGGGCATGTGCTGACGTATGTATGCTGAATAGAAATGATAAATAAGTTAAGAGGCTCTAATGTGATTTCTTGTTTCCGGAAATAATGCAAAGCGCTTGCAGGTTTGACCGATAGCCTCATCATGTTTTTTTTTTTTTTTTTTTCTTTTTTGCAGCTCTTTTCTTTGTAGACTTTAAAGTTTCTTCCATTTGAAAAATTAATGCTTTCTTGCATAATTTTAACCAATAGTATAATAGTTTTTAAGACTGATTTTAAAATGGTCATCGATATTATGTTGTTTGAATTTTGCAGGGAATTTCCTGAAACATTTTTATTATGTTTATATCTTCGCCTGCTGTCGTAAATTTTTATAATTTTTTTACCATAATCTTTTAAACGCATTCTATTCTTCTACAAAGCGAAACATTTCCTTGCTTTCTTTTTTAATAAAATGCTTTTATTACTGCATCACACGTAATAGGTTCTGCATTCAGTTATATTCTGCCTTTTCAGTTAGTTTGGTTGATAGTTAATTAATGTCGCATTTAGAAACAGCAAGTAAGCTAGTGGCGATGGGCCTCGTAATTTTAAAATTTGGTCAAGAACAATGACTGAGCTAGAATCACACTCCCCAAGCTCATCAACCCATCGGGAGGACTTCGAGCCTCGACCGATTTAACGTACATCAAGTCCTCTACACGACGGTTCTTTAGTAGCATTAGGACTCGAAACCTCGACTGGACATGATACCACGGCCACTCGACTACCGCTGCCATAAAAAAAATTGTTGAATCTGTACGAAATATTAAAAAAACAAATTAAATAATATGAACGATTCAGTTTAATTGTCGGCAAACCTTTTCATGTCTTGGAAAATAAATGAATGAATGATGCATGTGTTGAAAATAAATGAATGAATGATGCATGTGTTGAAAATAAATGAATGAATGATGCATATGTTGAAAATAAATGAATGAATGATGCATGTCTTGAAAATAAATGAATGGATGATTGGAAAAGGATAGGATTCCGAAAAATATCATTTGCAGGGAGTGAGTAGAATAAAGACGTTATTACTCGAAATTTGTTCTTTTTTCACTCAACGACGGAAAGCTTACTGCATTACTCTATGAAGTGACATAATATATATTTTTTTGCCCTGTACAGATGAATTATGTAAATATTAGTCAAATGATTATATCACTTTAATTCGCCACATTCTTGGAATCTTATCCCTTTTCCAATCGCCCATTCAAATATTAACTGATATTTTACATTTCCGTAGCTTTTGAATCATTTTTTTAAACTGGGCTATTTTTCCGCGAATGACAAATAAGAATTTATGTCGTGTTGATTCAACCGCATTTCATTTCTATATTCGTATTAAAATCTCAGAAATATTGATTCTTATTTAAAAAAAAAAGCACATTTAGAGTAATCAGAGAGAAAATCATAATTTCTTTGAATTACATTTATTGGTAAATTGTCCTTTCGTGTGTGTAGGGTCTCATTTTTCATTCAAGATGTCCTCTAAATACTCTCATTGATTTATTCTCCAGAGAGAAGAAATTAAGATCCCTAATTTCCTCTCTCTGGAGATATTAAATTTTAACTATAATTTTTAAATTCTATAATAATTCTTATTTTACGGTAAATTTGCTCGCTTTCATTTCTGCTATTATACAGTAAATTTTTAATCACATTGGAAAATTGCAAAGCTATCATAATTTCTGCTCGATTGGAGATAAAGGGCCGGAAAGCTCAATTGCAGAACTAACAGAAATAAGTAATATACTAATCTCTATAGAACAGTGAAATCAGAGTGTAATAGTATTGAGGGGATTGTGATTGTTTTTATTAACGTCGCACTAAAAGCAACATGAGAGCTATTGGTGACGGACTTCGTAATTTTGAACCTCTGTCAAATGTTGAGGTGGACAGCTGGGCTGGTACATCCTCCAAACTTCCACACTAGGTCAACGGATATAAGACCTCGACAGATTTAATACGCATCAGCCCCAGCTACAGCGGTTCTCTAGTGGCATCAGGGCTCGAATCCACGACTCGATAAAAACCGCCGGCCGCTAGTCCGCGACCATGACCACTAGACTACCGCGACCACAATAATGTGGCCGTGGTATCTGAATCTGAATACGGCAGATAATATCTGAATGCGGCACATTTTTTTTTTCAATCCAAAAACAGATATTATTCTTTAATGTTAAGTGATGATAGCTCTAAAAAAGTTTTGTGTTTTTTCCAAGTTTCATCAACTCCAAAATTCTCACTTACGAATGCTTTTCTTTCCACCTCTACTGTGAAAATCTGTAAGGCGGCAAAATTTTTAATAGCCAGTTTGTTTTCCGGATATTGCTGCAATTTTAGGAATGATGAATCTTGGAATTTTCTTCATTTCGAAGAATCGTTTTTGTGGTTGAAGTTTTGGTCGCGAGGGGGGGGGACGGGTTGTTCGACCAAGAGCTGGTTATGCAAATGCGATGTTTTAGAAAGTATTCGAATATTTACTTGTAAGAAAACAAACCATTAACAATGGCGATTTTTTTTATCAATAGGTATTAGTAGTTCAATTGAGTTTATTGTTAAACAAAACTAATTCAAATCCTGGAGTTTGAACAATTTTATAGGTTTATTATTGTTATTAGGATATTTTTATTAAATGAAATAACAAATTTTTCAATTATCAGTCTAATTAAGTGATATTTAAATTAAGAGAAATAAGTATTTATAGTTGACCTAATACTGAATACTTAGATTTCACATACATTTTTCAATAGATTTCTCATACATTTTGATCATCATTCATATTAAAACGAGCAATTAATTATATTGGATTATTACTCTTTGACTATTATCAAGAAAATGAAACGTGTAATGCATACTGCAATAAATTTTATGTAGTTATTGTACTTTCTAATAATAAATACTTTGTTTCCTGATTTCTATGTTCATTAATTTATTTTTTGCTACTGATTCTATCGCGATTGATCTTAATAATAGAAAAGTATTTGGATTCAAATTAAATATGAAATTAGATAATTCAGTAACTCATAAAATATCAAATCTCATTTCTTTTTTTTTTTTTTTCCATTAATCCAATGCTAAATGTTCAATTCCACAAGCTTTTAAAGTAATGCGTTCAATTATAAGATTTTAACACTTTCCAGTTGTGTATGAATGCTCTAAAATATATTGATGATCGATTTTTAACATGTTAAATACATTTGTATTTAAATCATATTCAAATTTTTTAAATTTTTGGAGTATTCATTACCCTTTGAGCTATTTTACCGATTTTTTTTGGCATTCTTTTAAGTAAATATTTTATTTCATCTTAAAGGAGTAAGTCTCAAGTAAGTATTCCTTTCATCATTACCAATGCATTAGCAAGACTTTAAAATACAATCATGCAAATTAACACGAAAAAGATTAGTTTTCTTCGTGATAGCGGGAGGGATAAGAAATATTTGTCTTTCACTTTTCACAACCTTCACGATCAACGCATGCGTTCAATGCCAAACATTTCCTCGAAGAAGTGAAAGTCAAGGTTGATTGTCTTTTTTTTTTTTTTTTTTTTTGTACATTTCTGTAGTAAATGGCGAGGAACGACGATTACTCACCATCTATGTTGAAATCCATGAAAACTGAAAGTGCACGTTTTCAGTAAACAAATTTTTCCCCGCATCAAAAACCGATGCCTAATTATGAATTTAAATTGTTCATAAAATTACATCGATAAATTCCTTAGGTTTTTTTAATCGGAATTTTATTAAAAATTATGAGTATGAGGACTATTTTTTTTCAATCGCCGACAGTGCATTAATAAAAGACAATTGGGGATTACAATATGGTTTCGTCAACACTTAGAACACGGGAGACGTGAAATCCCATCTTTTATTTTTATTTCTTTTATTATTATCTTTTTTTGTTAGCAACGAATGACGGGCAATCACGTCATTATTAAACATTTACAAAAAATATGCGGGAGTTCAGGCTAAATATTTTTCATTGCATACCGTATTCAAGGTGTTGACAGGAGTGAAGTGCAATTTTTCTTATTTTTCATTTTTCTAGATGTCATCGCAAAGATTGATTAGTTGGTTGGTTGATTTTTTTAAGGTAGCACTAGGAGCAACACGACGGCTATTGGAACAGATTTCTTAATTTTGAACCTCGGTCAAGTGAGGAACCGCAAAAATTCAAACATTTGTCATACCGGGAGAGAGTTTTTCTATACTCTCTTCATAAAAAGTTGCCAACGTGTATTGAGAAAGGTTTCCACGGCGCTGGCCAACCAAGGCCTTTCTTCAGTTCTCGGAAGAGATGAAAGTCACTCGGCGCCAGGTCAGGGCTGTGTGCCGGGTTATCAAACATTCCTCAATGAAACTTTTAAAGAAGCTGTTTGGTTATCGCAGCAGTATGCGGTCGTGCGTTATCATGCATCAAAGCAATTCCAAAAGACAACATGACTCTCCTTTTGTTCTGAACGGCACTCCGCAGCGACATGTCTGACAATGCACATTTGCATTGATCGTAGTCCCCGGCTCCATAAACTCCACGAGCCGCACACCTTTCTTATCCCAGAAAAGAATAGCCATTACTTCTCTTCTGCGAAAGTTTGTTTAAACTTTTATGGTTTCTTCGGGGTTGTTTGTGTACACTCATTATTTGAATTGTTCTTTTAATTCTGGATTGTTATAAATTCGAAATTTCATCTTCTGTGACGATAGATTTCAAAAGCTCTTTCCCCTCACTCGCGTAGGCCGCGGTAGCCTAGTGGTCAAGGTCATGACCGGTGGTTTTTTTCGAGTCGTGAAGCCACATAAGACTCACCGTGTAGCTGGGACTGATGCATGTTAAATCTTTCGGGGCCCTAAGTCCTCCCGTTGGCGTGGTGTGGAAGATAGGAAAAGGATGGGGGGTGCCAGCTCATGTGTCGTCCTCGTCACTTGACCAAGATTCAAATTTACGAGGTCCGTCGCCAATAACCCTAGTGTTGCTTCAAGAGCGACTTTAATAAAAATTGAACTGAAAAATTCAATAGTATCAATTTTTTTTTACTAGATTAGTTTTATTAACGTCGCACTAGGAGCGACATGAGGGCTTTATTGGCGACGGACTTCGTAATTCTGAATGTCGGTGAAGTGACGAGGACGACACCTGAGCTGGCTCCCTCCCACTCCAAACTTCCACACCACACCCCAGAAGACTTTGAGCCTCGACAGATTTAACGTACATCAGCCCCGTCAACACGGCGGTTCTTTAGTAGTCTCAAAACTGGAAGCTGCGACTGGAAGAAAACCGCCGGCCGAGAGTCCGCTCCCATGACCACTAGGCTACCGCAGCCACAAAATGCATTCGAAAGAGAGAAAGCAAATGAATGTTTCTGCTTGATTACTTTCTTTTTCCGACTTTCAAAATTATTTTTAAATATTTATTAAAGGTCTGAAAACTCACAACTACATTATTGATTTCGAGAACAGGAATCAGTTTGGGTGCTTTTTTTTTTTTTTTTTTTATAAAGGAGCAGTTTTTTTTTTCTTTTCCCTGAAGGGGTAGGTAGGCCAAAAAAAGGTTTAGAACTTATTGTTGCCCATGGGGCTTACTATTTATTTGATTATAGATGTGCGCTTTTTCGTACATTAACAATTGTTGGTAGTAGCTTGGCGAAGTACAGTTCTTGCGCCTATAAAACCAACCAATCAAATAACAACCAGTCCTTTGTGATCCAACTAAAACATCAATCATCAAATGAGAATGATTGATGGTGAAAAACAGTTCGTTGCTATATGGAATGTTTTCAGTTTGACATTGTACAGTGTTTTGGAATCATTGTGCAATCCCAATGTTTTCATTGCGCAAATTTCGATTCGAAGTGATTATAATGCGCTAAACTTGTCGTTTTTAAGACAAAAAGAAATAGCACCCTTATACTTAGGAACAGGTATGTAAAAAATGTTTACGAGTAAAATATTTGATGTTCACACTAAATGTTTGCTCTCGTAATTTATAAATTAAATTGAATACAGGGCGAATAAAAAAGTATGTAAGAAAAGATCGGAATTTCTTAACATTTCCTTACAACCATTAAATAGTTTTTTTAAAAAATAAAATATAATACATTTATGTAAAATTTCATTCAAATATAACTGAAAAATAATCAAGAGCTTTGCTACGTATATGAAATTTTATTAAAAATTATTTCCATTCTTAATGACTTCTTAATCAACTCTTATACTACAACTAATAAAGTACTGAATAATTAGATTTCGTAATATATTTCTTTTTTGTATTATACAGAGCATATTTCAAAGATAAGTAATGGAATCAATGTTTTCGTAATAAAATTTCTTAATTTTTGGATTTAACAACTGTACTTCTCTCTTTCCCTCGATTTGTTCTTTCTATTAATCTATTTTGTTGAGAAAACATTACCTTTACTGTAATAGTGGTTTTTAGAGTATTTTTACTTGCTCAAATATTCTTGCAAAAACAGGTTTCAAAGCCTCGGACGTTAAGTTGAATCAAATTTTCTCCACGGTGAAAAGTTTTTTTTTATCGATATTATGGATAAGTAATCATTTTATGTGCAACAAATAAGAATCTGCGAAAACCTATCTTAGTAATAGAACTTCAAAATCTTTTCGATCTTCATTCTGATTGTAATCTTAAAAACAACAATGAATTACGTTCCCCTCCCTCCCCCTTAATTTTGTTTCTGTCTTTTTATATAAAAATGACCCTAAGCTAATGGTTTAGTTTTTATCATGGTAAACAAGAATTTATCGAAACGCTCTGCTCGTTATTTCTAACAAGTGTTTGGCGCAGCATAGCCTAATTTGGCTCTTGCGCCGTTAAAACCTACATTCACTCACTCACT
>BMAW01023678.1:533213-599514 GCA_019974015.1 Nephila pilipes | reverse complement strand
CAATAAGTTAATTTCACAATATAAAAATTCCACTTTTTATAAACCAAATATTGAATGAAACTTTATTATGACCATTGCCTGCCTGCACTGTTTCTGTATTAGTAATTTTTAAAAGTTTACAGTCTCTTTAGTCATTTTTCATCTACATTATCAGGCAAGACAATACAAGATAAAAATTATTTTTTTTAAGTAAAAAGGCATTAGAAAGATTAAAATCTTCAACGTCTGTTTTTTAATCTATCAAATATATATTTTGTTATTTTTTTGCATATTAATTTTTAAGAGGAAGACAAATTAACATTACCGATAGCGAAACGACCCACGTTGGCTTATCGAATAACAAATAAAAAATCTGAGATAACTAAAAATTTATGAAATGTGTCAGTAACTGAGTTATTTTATTCTACTCAATAACATATTAAAAATATATCTTGAAACAGCGCGCAAAACGAAATTTGTGTACAAAGGAAAGAAAAAAAAAACCTAAGTTTTCTATCTTTTTTACTTTTTATTGGCTCGTCAAACTCTTCTTAATACCTTTCAAGCACCATCCGTTCCGCCGTTACTGCTCAGTTACATATTTGAGCATTGGAGGCAGGAAACGCCAGTTTGAACAGGTATGTACTTATTATTTTTTTTGAAGTATTACATACAAAAAATAAAATATTTCCCACTTTATTTTTTATTCAATAACAAGAATTTAGTTAATTTTCATAAATTATTTGCATAATATACAATCGATATATAAAATTATCATTATCAATTCTGTTTTCAAGGAAGTTACTACGTGTTATCTTTGCCTTCGAAAAAGGGTGTGATTATTTAAAGTGAATCATGTGAAATATTTTGCTATTATTTATTACACACACACAAATTCAATTTATATTTATATACACTCACACAAAATCAACACTATTGGTAATATCACTCCAAATTTTTCAGGTCAATAGCCCTCGTGTTGCTTTTATTACGACGTTACTAAAACCAAATCAAACTTTTTTAGGAGGCTTCATTATTATGTGGAAGGAACCGTAAGCATATTGCTCCCACCCCCAATTTTTTTCCAGTTCATTTGTAATATTTTTCGACCCCTCCTTCCCATTTTTCACTATTTTCCCGTGTTTTTTCGGCAGATTCAATTTCCCCCAAACCTTTCCTGTTCAGAAGATGCATCTTTGAATTATTTTTTAACGCAATTGATTTTTTTTAAAAGCAACGAAGCCACTTAAGGTTTTATTTCAGACCATTTCTTATTTAAACTGAATCCTTTATTGCTGGTTTATTTATTTGTACAAATTCACACCTTTGATCAAACCATCAAAAAAAAAAAAAAAAAAAAAAAAAAAAAAAAAAAAATGAGGATTTTTAACGGTTTTAAAAAAGAAATGAGGAAAATAACCAGTTATTGATTTCGCACGCACGCACATATATACAGTGGATAAAAAATATATTGGCAATTGCCTATAAATGATCATATTAGCTAACAAAAGAAATGCTTGATAATTTTAGCTGGACATAACGAACACAAGAGGTAATAAAAACGCTAGTCTGCGGAAACTTTCTTTTAAATATGCATTTTGCGCAAAATATACAATAAAAACGAAAATTTGCAAGTCAAAAAAGTATTGGCAGAGTTCTGACTGCTATGCAGATTTTGTTATGTTGGGGTCACATGTTTAGACTGATAAGAAACCCTGTTAGTATAAAGTCTGCAGTGCTGCTTCAAAATTTTTGTAATGTTATTTCGCCAATACTGTGATAAGAGAGCTTCGAAGTCGAAGGAGTTGAATGTTAAAAACATAGTTATTCAGCTGCGAAATGAGGGTTTAACTTATTATGCTATAGGAATACTACTCAACATACTGTTAGAAGTGTTGCAAAAAAAGTTCGAGACAGGATCGACGGAAAATAAGATTAAAAATGGACGGCCTCGAATATTTTCTTCAAGGGAAAAACATGACATTATAAAAGAGGTTAAAAAAACCCTAAAATAAGTGCACTTAAATTAGCCAAAAGATGTTACTAATACTTCGCATAAAACTTTTAGTTTTCGGACTATACGGAATGTTTTACATGTAGGAAGTTATTATGGAAAGGCAGCTAGGAAGAAACCTTCTTCATTTCAGAAATAAATTTGAGAAAGAGATTAGATTTTGCAAAATCTCATGTTCATTTATCGGGTAAGTTTTGGAACACAGTCATTTTCTCCGATGAATCGAAGTGTAACATTTTCGGGATAGATGGGCGACCATATGTGTGGAGAAAGCCAAACACTGAACTGGAAAAATATTTATCACCGATTGTGAAACATCGTGGAGGGGGTGTCATAGTTTGGAACTGTATGACAGCAAACGGAGTTGGTAACCTATGCTTCATCAATGGTATTATGACAGCACGTATGTACAATGATATATTGAGCTATAATTTGAAATTCAGTGCTCAAAAAAATTGCTTAGAAACATCATTTGCGTTTCAACATGACAATGACTGGAGCATGACTCTAAGCATACTCTAAGCTTATCCGAGAGTGGTTACTCTATAACTCTCTTCGCCAGTTTAAAGATATCGCTTCAATTGCCTGAGATAAATCTAATTTTAAAATTTATGGCACATATTGGACTTAAAAGTAAGGAAACATAAAATTTATGTCAAAATGAACTTAAGCGTATACTCCTGCAAAGAATGACATAAAATTCCTAATAGTTATACCAAGACTTTAATTTTCTCTATGAGAAATAGAATACAAGCTGTTATAAATGCAAAAGGGAATGCATACAAACTATTAAATATATACTGGTTTTGTTCTCACATTTTGCTGTAAGATCTTGTTGTCAACACCTTTTTATCATGCAAATTTACGTTTTTGTTGCATATTTTGAGTAAAATGCATATTAAAATAAAATTTTCTTTAGATTTGTATTTCTATTATCTCTCTCCTGTGTTCGTTAGTCCAGCTAAAATTTTCAAGCATTTTCTAAGTTAGCTAACATGATCAACTATAGGTAGCTACCAATACTTTTTTATCCACTGTATATAACACTTGGTGAGTGAATTTTTGGCTTTTTCACATTTTTTTCTCCTCCACTTATGAAGATTACCGCTCCGTAACGCATAACTCTGGTGCATATTACATCACACATACACATGAGCCTATGGTCTATTTTTGCTTCCGAGCATTTATTCGCGGCCGCAGTAACCAATTGGTCATGGTCACGAGTTCGTGGCCGGTGTTCTTTCCGTCGAATCGTGGGTTCGAGTCCTGATTCCACTAAAAGATCTGCCGCGCAACGTGGATGATGCATGTTAAATCTATTGAAGTTTTAAGTTCTCTCGATGGTGTAGAATTTTAGAAAGGGGATGCCAACTCAGATGCTGTTCTCGTTTCTTGATCAAAACTCAAAAATTCCAAAGTCCGTCACCAATAGCCCTTCTGTGGCGTCTAAGCGATGAACATTCAAAAATTATCAATTAATTGATCACGGTTTTATTTTATAAATTAAACCTTGCGAAGAACGAGTACTCCAAGTAGTATATATAATATGAATAAGCGTTAATTTAATTTCTAAAGTTTCAATCGATTTGTATGTTATCGTTGTTTACTAACACGAGTAATTTGATCTGGAAAATAAATGCAAGTTTATATTTTTCAACGTAATACATTTGTTTGTCAAATTCGAATTGAAGATATTAAAGAATTTTCCTATTTTAGTTCACTCTGCTCAAGTTCAATTCGTAAAATGCTTTTCTAAGATGCCTTTTCATTATTTATTTATCTTCGCATACATTTACGAATAAGAATAAACTTAATCACTAATTGATGAAAAAGAGAAATTCATTTTCTTTTCTCTTATGCATTATATTATACTTTATATCAAACTCAATGAAGGAGTTCATATGGATCTTTCATATAATAAAAGCCGAATGAATCATAAATAACAATTCATTTTTTTTATTGGGATCAATATAATTATAAAAATCTGTTCTGAATAACTTCAGAAGTTGTAAGTAAAATACTAATTTTTGTACAAAAAAGTTATGTTTTCTCATTCAAGAAATAAACAAGCTTGAAGTTGGTAATGAAAAGTCTATAGATGGCTAGACTCAATGATTTTTTATCGGCCTCTTATACTGTTTGTTTGACATTTTTAGTGGAGCGTTGTTTAGCAACGCATGTGGCAGCTGAAAGCATTGCAATCCTTCCGCACGCAGGTGGCAATCGTTTTAGTGGTAAAAATAACTACACACTACTGAATTTCTTTTTTGGTATTCACACAGTACTGGAAGTAACCTTGCCGATTGGACGCGGTTTATGGTTAACACCGCGGTTTTGAATACAATTCTGAAGGTTTTAAGTTAACATTGCCAAACATATTGCCAAAACTGTGTAAGCGCAAACCAATAAAGAATATTTAAAACACACACTCACAGTTCTGACGATTATAAATGGGAATTTTTTTTTCTTGTCATTTGTTCAGGGTTATGCGTCAGCCGTTACTAATACACCATTGTATAGCTTAAAATCTTAAATGAATTCAAAATAGCTGAAATAACTTTGAGTTTTTTTAGTGATAAATTATTTATTTAAACTAAACGGACTATCGTAAATCTTATTTAAAATGTAAAAAACATCCATTTTTTTAAAATATATTTTCGAAGGTTGAAGGAAGTATTTGGCTTTGAATAATCTACTTATTCTGCTCGTATAGCGGGACGAAGCAGTTTAAATATATGAGAGTTTTAACTCTTCTCGTTGGAGTAGCAAGGATGTAGGGACCAACTCGTGTGTCACCTTCATTACTCGAACTGCTTTTTAAAATATAAGTTCTGTTGTTATTTGCCTTTGCGTTGCTAACAATGCGACGTCAAAAAAAAAAAAAATTAGTGAATCGAATTACTGTATGAATAATTTACTAGGCAGTGTAATCTTTCATGTTTTTTTTCTTTCCAACAAGTATTTTGTGGTACAACTTTAGCCTAAAACACCATTAACACGTGGTTTTAAAGATTATTTCCCTCATCCCCCTCATGTTATAAAGTATACAGAATTAAGAATCTGAATTACGAGAACAAAATTTGAAGATGTGGAACATTTTTATATTCACTTCGATTTTTTTTTAAAGGCTAAAAGAATATTAAAATTCATGTTATATCTGAAATATTTTGTATTAGTTAATCGATAAATAATCTTCATCTTTCAATACTATCTTGCTATTCAACTCGGCTATTCAACCCGGCTATTCAACCAGTTTCTTTCAATGTCATGTGCAAAAAAAAGACAATGATGCCGAAATTACCAATTACGATAGATATGATTTTCTCTCTTATGTTTATATTAATAATTTTATTGTCATTATTTTTGTAAAGGTATGTGTAAACTTGTCGGAAAACTATTCTGAAAGCTGCATTACTTACCAGGTTTTAATATTTATAGCTGTCTCTTGGTGTACAAACTATCAGTAAGAATATAATTATTAAATTTCACTGAGCACCAATTTAAATAAGCTGTCATTTGATTGATTTTTAATTAAAAACAAGCCTCTGGGATAAATATTAATTTTCAAATTCCAGGACAAAGTTATGAGAAAAAAAGAGATATCTCTTTAAACGTATAGTCTTTCAAAAAAACTTTTGAAATCGATGCGCTTTGTAAATATAAAAATAAGTCTGAAATTATTTTACTTACGTATCCAATGACGCATAAATGCATACATGTATTTTAAGAAAGTATAATTTACGAAAGGATATAGTTATCATCTCGTTTTTATTACTAAGATATAACGAAGATATATGGATAAAATTTATTCTGCATATTCATTGATCCTTATGTATATAATATTCTAAATTATAGCTATTAATGTTAATTTGTTTGGTTTCAGGAAGTCGCAGGTTGAAGTAACCTTCAGTATGGAGAAAAAAGGGTTCAATCTGTTGAATTCTACAATGACGCCTTTTCGTAAAAGAAAGGTAGATAAAAGTTGAGAGACGTATGTAACTCTCAGTGGTGACTATGTACAGAATTCTTAAAAACAATGCATAAAAATTTGGTTTCTCTCTCGATTATTTTAGTATTAAAACTTTACGATACTGAGGGTTACTTCAATCTATGGCTTCCTGAAACCAAACAGATCAACATGAATAGCTGTAATGTACAACATTATGTACATAAAGATCAGTCAATATTCAGAATAAATTTTACCCAGATATCTCGGTTGTCTCTTAGTAATTCTTGAAACTTTAATATACTCTCTCGTATACAATGTAGCTGATATCACATGAATTAATTATTCGAACATGCATCAAATCATTGGAAACTAAAAATGACTCTAGTATTAATAAAGAGAATTTTTTTTCATGTTCTAAATTCTTAAAAAATTGATTCCTTCACTTAATCTAGGGATTTCATAACTTTTTCTTTTAATTTTTCAAGAATTGTTTTCTTTAGAAGAGGTGAAAAATATTTTTTCAGTATGTACTAGGGATAAAATAGAATGACTTTTTTTTATAGCATGAGGGGGATTCATTGTGATTTCAATTATTTGTTCTTTCACCTGAAATTCGCTCACGTTTCTAATTTATAAGTAATAAAATTTAATGAAATAATAAAAATTATTTAAAGTTATATTTATATAAAACATGAATCAAAAAGGTATAAAGTAAAATAAAAAAAAATATGTAAATTATTTATATAAATTATGTTATAAAATTTATTTTGATAAAATTTTTGAACCTGTTTAAATTTTTGATAAAATTAAATAGTAATGATTTAAGGAAGTAAAATTGTTTCTAATGTTTCCACGAAGGTTAATTTCTCAAATTGTTGCTGTTTATTTGAAAGGTTCATTTACAAAACATTGTTTCATGGCAATATAAATGTAAAAGAAATTTTAAAAAAAAATTTAAATTTAGAATTTTCAAGAACTTCGATAAATTTCTGAATTCTGATTGCTGAAATCGGAAAATTTTAAAATTATTTTTTTTGTAACCGAAGGGTCGTTATGTCCGTTGCTGATCCGATATATAATTTTTTTATTTGGGTTCATTTCTGTTATACGGTTATAGATCCAGGGTCAATTTGGTCGCTATCCACGCAGAGATAATAGCCGAAAACTTTTTCTGAGCACACCCAACTGTCAGTAATAGCTTCTCGCATTCTCAACTTTTTCGCAGATCGGAAATTTTTCCTCTTTATTTTCCATACTTTTTCCTTTTCAGAGACACGTGATATTTCCCCCATCCAGTTCCGTCCATAACTCCTAAATTATTTTATTTTTAGAACGCCGAACAGCTGTTTTAAGCAGTAATTTGCTTTTAACAGCAGTCCTCTCAAAAACGAGAGGTTCGGTCGCGGTGCTATATTTAATGATTGGAGTGATTCCACAGACTTGCTCAAAGTATGGCTAAATTGTGATCGAGAATCAAGGTAATGGCTGCTACGCGATAGAAACGTAAACCCTCATTCTTGTTGGAATTCGAAGTGGGGCAAATCGGTGAATTAGGAATTCTGAAAGTTGGAACATAAGCTTTCAAGGATGAACTTTTCTTTAAATAAGGTAATATTGTTCTGTGCATTGTAGTTTGTTCATTGTAGACAGATATATTTTCTATTAAATTTTGTTCAAGTTGTATTTATGAGTTCATGTTAGATTTCAGTGCTCCTTAATTGAACCTTCTTACTATATTTCAATGCTTCGTTGAATTGAAGTGATAAAATTTATTTCAAAGTGGACTCAAAAATTTAAGATTGTTTCAATGTAATTTATATTCCAGACTAAATTAAATTGAATAGAAATGTAACTGATTATAAACTCATTCATTTTGATTGCAATAATGAAATGAAACTTTAACCATTTTCAGGCAGGTAAAAAATTACGGGTTGCCTGTTCCTATTTCTTCACTTTCCTGATTTCTTTGAATTTCTCGCTTTTCCTGTTGCGTTGAGAATTATTGGAACATAATCTGGTGAAGTCATTGTGGCAGTCTGCAATTGACATTGCGGGTCTATTTTGACGTATGCGTCTTTGCCCTGCCCAGGCCGCTTTAGCCTAGTGGTCATAGTTTCGGACTCGAGGCTCGAGGATAGTATATTCAATTAGTAGTGCTAGGTTGGAATGTGTTGCCTCCTAGTTTTCGAATTTCTGTCGCTATTTCAGTGGTAGGTATTGATGTTTATAACTTAGGAGGGTTTTTTTTAGGAGTAGGTTTGAACGGGCCGTAGATTCTGTTTTTACTAGACTCAAAGATCAGCGCTCTTATCAACTGATCCTGGAAACATTCTCTTCGAGGCCTGTTAATTGACCTTTTATCTTATTTTTGCTATTTCGACTTACAGGAGAAGAACTGCCGCAGTATAAGTGACGAGTTTCATATTTTTAAGTTTCATTACGATGACGCGGATGATGAATGAGTTCAATCTCTTAACTTTCACACCTTTTAGGTCCCGTTAAATTTAACTAGAAGCCTCTGTAGTATCATACTAAAGTTCTCGGTGAAGCAGAGGCTGAAACCATTGCAAACCGACCACGTAACTCGCACATGTTGTTGTGCCCATTATTTCTATACTAGGGAACACACAACTATTGAATGCAATGTTCTGACATCATAACATTGGCATGTGTGTCCTTGTAGCAAGTTGAAAGTTGAAATGCTACTTCGAGAATCGGAGTTTTTTTTACAATATAGAACTTCGACGGTTGGCACCTAATGAAAGCTAAGATCGAAGTATTGTAAACAAATGCTTGAAGAAATTAGCAGCGCGGATTTTTCGCTCATCACTTTGAAAACGAAAGCGGTTGCCTATGACAGATTATTTGAGTATTGTAAACACAAATACCTTGAAAACGATGCAATTGAGGATGTGACTGCTTGAGGAAGTTTCTACTTTTCTGGGAATAGCGGACATTTAAGAAGTTTTGGATGAGGGTGGGCTTATATTGGTGTACCAAATTATTTTTTTCTATCAGAAGAGTCGTTTGGATCATCTTTTGAAGGCAAGAGATTATTTTCCTTTCCTTATGTCTCCCCTATGCTATGACTGTGTATAACACCTTTCGTTAGTGATCAAATTTTAGTTTTAACAGAACTCAAAATGAAAAGTGCCACTATTGTAGGTGGACAATTCCATTCTGTTCGTTTTAAAGAATTTTTTAACTTGAACACTTGAAATAAGAAACGTAATTATATATAGAGAGAGTACTTTTAATATAATAATTAATATGATTTTTAAATCATGTATACACTAGATTTTTTTTTAAAGAATTGAATTTAATACTAATCATATTTTTGTAAGCTATTGAGAAAATTTTACGTGTTTTACCTGAGTCTTGTGTATTGATGAATATACTTATCCCTAAGTTTGATAGCAACTACGAAAAGGAAATGCGTTTAGCAATACTATACAGTACAGCCAACTGGTGATGGGTCAGAATTCAGGGTTAATAAGTAGCTTTTATCCAAAATTTTAGCATCTATGTGTAAATTAATTAAAATATAAAAATTCATATGTTATGCGAGATAAATATCATGTGTCAGTTATATACTTTTTACTACTTTGTTTTTTTTTAGTGTAAAGTATATTTCAGTTCTAAATGAATTAAAAAAAAAAAGAACTAGTTGCTTTCATTAACCGTGATTCGAAGCGTAGTAAAAAAATCTTACTTAAAAATAAAATAAAAATATAAATTTCTGTGAGCAGATCTGCAAAAGAGTCGTATCATATTTTGAAAACGTTATATACGTTCAGCATAATTTGAAACATAAAATATGTAGTCTGAAATGTGTATTAATGAATGAAAGAAAACGGAAAGGAATAATCTTGAAAGTCAGAACCCTGCGATGGTTACGATGAATCGAGAGAATTTTAGCAAGATGTGAGCTGAACAATATCAGTTCATTAAAAGAGCTTATATAAAGCTATTGGATAAATTGTTTGGTCCAATGTAAAAGAAAGAAGATGAAACAATTATGTGAAAAACGGGGGCTATACTGTTTCTATTAATTTTTAAGACTGTCTTCGCCTAATGTCAACGAACCTGATCGAAACTTCGAACATATATTTCCAGGCAGAAAACTGTTCCAATTTTCATATAAGTCTGCGAAGTTATAGTGCATACTTCAATTTGTAATGCAGCATTCTTAAAATTTAATAATATTCTAAACATATGCCATTTTTACACGAATACTTATAATTTAAAGGTCATTCATCATTACAATATAGGAGAAGAAACATGGAACACGTTTTATATCAGAAAAAATGGATTGATTGAGAGAGAAAGTAGCAGTGTTATAAAATACGTTGTTATCTCTAAAAGACAGGGAAGTCAAAACATAAAATTAATATTCGAGCGCTTTTTTATCCGAAAAAGTGTTCCAATTTTGGGTCCTGTTCTTTAACCATCATGCGAGAACAGCTTTAATGAACAAGTTCGAGCAAACAAATTGTTCTTTCAGCTTTCTTCGCTTGTTTGAGAGGATATGGACATTAAAGTAGTTCTTCAAAATGCTTACCCAACATTTGTGTAAGATCAACAATGTAACTGCGCTAATTGCATTTGCAATTGTTTTTAAGTTGTCCATTCAAGAAGCACATTCAGGAGACGAAAATTATGTATGATGCGTAAAAAGTTGGCCTTGACAACATTTATATAGCACATCAATATCAGTTTTTCACCCTTTGGAAGTAAAATACAAAGTCCAGTCATTTCATTCATTTATATACTTTCTTGAGATCAAATTTTATTCCTAACAATCTTACTTTATGAAGCCACAGTCAGTGTCTTGAGCTCATGAATGTAGACTGTGGGGTGATGATGTTGTACATCCCGAATCTACGATGGTTGTCTCTTATGCAAAGGGCTGTCTAGGGGGTTATTCCATTACCGGATTCCATGTGGTTTTTGTAGAAATTCAATAATGATGCTCGCAGTAGCTTTATTTGTTTATTAGAAGATATGAAAAGTGAAAAGTATCTACAATAGGAGATGATGAATTGACCAGTTCATCGGAGCAAAATAGATGGCTGCCTCATTTAACTCATCGTGGGAGGGCGTGAGAACGCGCTCGGGTGTTTGGAGTTTTTTTCCGACGCGGGTAATGCGAAGGAGAAGAGAAGCGGAAAGTGGGGGAAAGAGAGAACGAAGTGTTACTCAGTTTTGTTCTGGAATAGATGGCGCTGCATGAGCTTATCACATGACTCTGATTCGTGGTGCCATCTATCGAGTATCGGAGGAACTGGTTTTACAGTACATTGGAAAATAAAATTAATTGTTTAATAATTAGCTGAAAATCCTACATGAATGTTATATCAATTTCAGTCATAGTGCCAAGCCCTAGTGTCATCAGACTGTCGTGTGAAATAATAGTGGCTGCTTCATATTTATCGGAACTGGACCTCAAAGTTCTCATTGGTGTGATCTGAAAGCTAGAAAAGTGATTTATAAGCTCAAACGTTCCGTCATCATCATTTAATCTTTGCTCAAAATTACAAAGTCCTATGATAATAGCAATCGTATCTTTCTAAAGCGAACTAAATTCAAATTAAGGCGATATTTATAACATATATTTGAGAAATTTTTTCTTGCTAAATGATTAAAAAATAATCAATATCTGAAATATATTGATGGATTTAGTTTAGGCGATCTTGATTATATAAAACTCATTTGCCGCGAATCAATAAGACGTTCCAAAGTTTTATGGATATTGCAATATTATATTAAGGGTAATTAATTCATATTTCTCATAACTGTTTTATGAGGGAAAAAAGCTTATTTTGTTCAATATGAAGAATTCCTCCAAAAAGAATGATCAGGAAGTTCGAATTCCACATTAATCTGGGTAAACTGGAATAATTGTTTTAAGAGATGCTATTTGAAATTCCTATATGCTGAACGAAACCCACAAAAACAAAAGCGTGCAATGTGTAGCTCTTTTTGCTTTAAAACAAATCATGTTGAGAAATAATAAATTTAATCAAGGGCTTACGAGTATATTAAAAGAACTTATAAATCTATTTATGCCTGAATCCTAAAACAAGTTGAATAAGACGGACGATACAATTCTACAATCATACATTTTCATGCAAATATAAAGGGTGTTGTCCAATCAATAAATGATATGTTTTAAATTTAAAAAAATTAATAATGATTGATTCTTTTACTTATAAATGATCTTTACTATATATGTCAATGTCCTCTTAAACTGAATACAGTCCAGTGGATACATTGTGATTTAGAATATTTTCTTTTCATTTGGAAAGCAATTTAACTATTGCCCATACCGCTTTATGCTTTAATATAAGCATTTAGAAAAATAATGAACTATAAAACAAATCTGAATGCGATGAAAAATATGGAACGGGTGGAAAGTTTCGAACTTTGATTTAGGTAAAGGCTGTAGTTTATCTGCAATGAAAATGCAATGGATGCTTTTATCTTGCGATAGATAAAACTCATAAAAAATACACCCTTTGTGTTTGGTAAAGATAACGATATATCTGAGATATTATCTTTGTTCTTAAAATTCAATCATTTGATCTTAAGAATTGGTGATTTTCAGAATACAATTTCACGAGAAATGGGACTAGGTATTTGTAATTCACTTTAAAATAAATGTAAGTATATGTTAACAATTAAGGTATTTTGTCTTATGTTTTAAGTAAAAATTTTTATATTTGAACTACTAAAGGCATCATTTATACTTTCGGTTCTCAAAGGTGCGTTTTGTCTTCCTGTATTTACTCTTAAATCTACTTTTCATTATTTTTATAACTTCCTGCGTAGTATTCCTGAATTCATGGATAGATATCTAGATTCTTTTAAATGAAAATTATTTCCTAAAAAATTATGTATGATTTTTCGCTGATTTGGAATATTGAATATATATCACGTTCGGAAAATACAATGATGAAATTTAAAAAAATAAAATGGAGACGTTACGGAAATAATTGACGATGCATTAAAATAGAGCTGTAAAATTAATTAATGGAATAATCGGTAAGTGAAATAACTTGCTAATTATGAAAAAAAGAATTAAAAATCAAGGTTAATAAAAATGCTGTTTGAAAAGAAAAAGGAAGGATTGCGTTAATACTACTTCTTGTTTTACATAGAAAGAAACAGCTCTTATCATATTTTACTTACAAGAAACTTTTTGGAATTAAGTTTTGTTCGATGTCGTAAATTGTGACAACATCTAGCATCCATATAACTTTTAATGCAATCGTTTTTATGTACTTCTAAAGATCAGTGTGCAATTATGAAACGTTCATCTAATGATATTATAGTGATTCTAGTTTTTCAAAATATGGTAATAAACTCTTATTAAAAAACAAGGTAAAAACAAAAAGTAGTAACTATACTTTTGTGTTTAAAAGGATTTTTCCTCAAATATCTGGAAACTTTTGCATCCTTTTAGAATATATGTCATAGAATAATCCCAGTTTTCTTAAAAAATATCTTACGGTAAATAGAGAAAATTCAAATTATTCCTTGATTCTATCTGAATTAAAAATTTTCTTAAATATTGTAAACATCATTAAGGTTTAACGTTTCTATGTTTTGAAATTATTGACCTTTCTTAATAACATTCACATCCATAGAACTATGGATATAAAAACTATAGTTTGAACTGTGACATTTTTAGTTGGCACTTACATTCAAATGTCACGCAATTTAAGCTCGACACGAAAATACCGTTTCTGACATTTAACCGATTTCTTTCCCAACTCCAATTTGTTCCATCACATGATGACTGGACAGAATTCAGAACTTAATATAGACTTTTTTGGAAGAATGGACGTCATTAATTTTTCAAGTACTATAAATTTCTTTCAATTTGTAATTTTTCCAGAATATTTAATAATCTTCCCAATATAGTGACGGCAATATTGAATAATAAATGTTAATATATTTGTATTGAATCTGTTATAAAATTCATAATTAATCATATTATTCCTAAGATATTAGACTTAGTTAACTGGAATTTTGATCAAAATTTCGAAAATGTTTCTTAAAATTTATTAAAATGTACAGTTTTTTTTTGAAACTTTCTTTATTCTAACGTTACAAATAGTAGAAATTAAATAACAAATATTTCAGAGAAGAGAATTTTAATGCAAATGTTAAATTTAGTTGTGTTTTTGAGAAAATGTTTACTTATATGCAATTATGAAAAATCTCAAAGAACTTAATTTGTAAAATTTCATAAAATTTTCTGTAATTGTTTTTATTTGGTTTTAAAAGACTTCAATTTGGACTTAACATAAATTTTCAAAAAATACTTGTTTTTTAATTTCAAAATTAACATGATCAAGAAATTTGAACGTTAATGCTCCGTGCTGTAATTTAAGTTGGCTACTTCTTTACAAATATACATATACGCAAAAATCCTACTTTAAGCCTTAACACAAGTCAGCCTTTTACATGAAGTAAAAAACGATTTTCAAAAAAATTTCAGGAATTTTTTTTAAAAAAAGTGATAAGTTTTCAGCATTTTAACTCAAAAATGATATTCGTTCATATATTTTTGAGAAACTTTTGAATTACTTTTTGAAATTATTAAAAAAATTAATTAATTTCATTTTAAACTAATTTCTCTCTATATTTACCATATTCTTAAATATAATAGCTAGGCGCTATTTAACATATTTTAAAAAAAATTTCGAATGTCATTTATAATATATTCATATCCGAACAATAACTTGTTTTTCTCTATGAAAAGTTATTTGAATTGGATGAGACTAAATTTGACAGAACTAGAGAATAATTTTTTGGATATTTTTTTTATAGTTATTATTAAAAATACATGAAACATTCCTGTGAAAATAGGTTAATTGACTTGTAACTGTATATTATGATAGAAAAGTAATCATAATTTAAAAATTGTTATTTTACATATACACATATAGTATACCGAAAATGTTTAGATACAGATGAAATTCACTTTGTAATTTTAGAAAAAAAAAAAACATTATTAAGATAATCAAATATCTCCGAAAGCATTTTTCAAAAGTCTGTACATGAAAATAAAACCATAATTTATAATTAAAAGTATTTTCACGAAAAAAGTAAAATTTAGATTTGTAAAAATTAGACATATTCAAGAAAATTTTTACGACTGATTTTCGAAATGCACAAAAATCTCCCTTCCATTATTTGCCTTTATTACATTTACAGAGCTTAGTCTAGATTACATTAATGCATTCAAATGTTAGGACAGCTTGGTCAAATATGGCAACAAAACCAAGCAATCTCTCTAAATATGCTAATTCACCACAATGGAAGTAACTTTTGTTCATATTTTTGCTCACGATTCTCCATTAGTTAAGATGGCATGAATGATAGTGATCTGTTTTAAAGCAGATGAGTAGAAATCGTTATCAGCGCGGAGATTGTTTTAGACATTTCAGTTCTTCACGTAATTTTAAAAAATATTATCTTCAGGTGGTATTTTTGAAGCCAAACACCGCTTAGGAAAGCCACGCGTTATGAATAAAAGAAATAATAGAACTGATAGACAGGCATCTAATGCATTAGAAAGCGTGTGAAGCAAATTAAAAACACATCTGACCATTGTAACAATGAATACAATTCGTAGAATAATACGAAAAAAATGTACAATAGCATTTCGGCAAATTTTGGGGAAAAAAGTGAACTTTGAATACTGAACTCAAAACACAAAAATTATAATAGCCTTGCTGGTGCATATCTTAATAACCAAAGTAGTTGTTATATCTCCACTTCTTCAATAAAAATATCAAAGGCACCAGTATTTCTTTGAATATATATATATATTTGTGTGTGTTGTGTATGTATGTGTGTATATGTCTATATGTATATACAGACATAATATATATATCTATATGTACATATAGACATATATATATATATATATATATATATATATATATATATATAAGAGAGAGAGACACATATATATATATATGTGTGTGTGTGTGTGTGTATTATTTCACCTTCGAGACAAGTATATTGAAACGATCAATTGTTTTGTCCCACAGAAAGCCTTCCGAGGAGAAGAGAATAATTAGAATTATTGAATTAGAATAGTTTTTACTAGAATAATTTTGAGCAACAGATAATACAAAAATTAATTTCTTCATTAGAAACTCGTTTAAATAACTTCTTAAGGGGAAAAAAAAGACGCGATTGACTAGATAAATTTCTTTTTTTTTCTGGGGGGGTTGTAAAACTTAGACTTAGTGTAAACTTTTGAATCAATTGCTTATGTGTGGTACTATTTTTTGTATAATGGGTTCTGTAAAGTGTTCGCCTTCGCATTGGACATACTAGTTTTATTCATAAACATCTTTTACTCTATAACCTATTTGCATTTTATATAGTATTGGATTTTTAAGCCATATTTAGGATTTTTACTATTTTATAGTGTCTTACAATTTTTTCTCGGAATATCTTCTATCTAATTTTTATTTTGTTTAAAAAAAAATGTGTAATTTTCAACAGATGTTTGATGCATCATAGCCAGATTTGGCTCTTGCGCCCCCCCCCCCCCCATTAACTCACTCATTCTCTCTGTAAAGTATTTGTCTAATTTAATTATTTTGTCATGAAAGTATATGTTTACCGCAATAATTAGTATTAAATTCAGTGATTGTTAGAATTGAAATTTCACACTGTATAATCCCAATTAATATCTCGATTTTTTCAGTACACCATATATATTCTTACATATACGTAAAGCTAATTCTGATACTCTCTCTTGCAATAAATCCTTTATATATATTTTTTTTCAAAAATACAAAGCCATTCGATCAGACTTTTCTTTGCGAGTCTTTTCTATTTTCAATAAATTAATTTAATCTTTATCCTCATTTGAGAATAAAACACTTGTGTTAGTGTTTACAAAAACATAAGCTAATGAATGAATATATTATAATTATAATTGGTTGTAATCGGTCTTATCTCATTAGGAGATGATAAATATCAATGACACTTCGTGTAAAAGGAAATATGAACAGAAAGGAAAACAACAAATTTCTTCAGAATTATATATATGTATATATTTTGTTGATGTGAATTATTTGATGATGAAGTTTCAAGAAGAAATTTGATGCAATGAATGTGTGTATAAGGAAACGTAAATATAATAAACCATCGAAAAAAGTTTTTTATGTTTACATTCCCCCTTCTGAGCAAGAAACAAAACAATTCTTAGAAAAAAATTATATTTAATTAAAAAAAAAATATTTTCTGTATTTTTTTAGAAATGTATATCAAAACATTTATTGTAGAGTACTAAGGCTCTAAAAGTATAAGAAATTCATATCTCGTAATACTGATAGTTATCACAGAAAAAGAGATGTTCCCTCCTCCCCCCGAAATCTGCAATATCCTAAAGAAGAATTTCCAATTAAATCTATGTCCAAGAGAGATTTAGTTATATTCGAAATTCTTTTATTTAAAGTTGATAATATAGAAATCATAGGAATGGTAATTAGTTTTGTTCCATGACTATTTTTATTTCAAATTGAAAATATGTATCAAAATCGTGCTTGAATATAAATAACAATGCTTAAAAGTATTTAAAAAATTGGAAATAAAAGAACATTTCAACATTCCTTTTTTTTTGTCTATAATGTGCAAGCATAATCACATTAAGACTCTTGGATGAAGCAATATAAGGTAAAAAAAAACATTCTGCAGATATTCTGACCAATACCAAAAAAAAAAAAAAAATGTATCCTGCAAAAACATACGAGTTGAATTCTAAAATAATATTTTTTTCTTATTATAGGATTTTATCTATATTTACATCCCATTTGTAATAATAATAATACTAGTAAAATTCTAATTATTTTAAGTTTTTACATACGTTCATTGAAAGGGTGATTAAAAAGGTGAATGTCAATTAAAATAATTTTAAAATATTTATATTCATTAAATTCCAATAAATAGAAAGATTTTGGAAAGTAATGATTTTTTAACTTAAAAATTAACTATGGATGCATTTTTTTTCATATCCGTTGCTATCACTTATTCGCTTATAGCATAATTTCAATTACAAGCCCAAATTCTTTATAGTAAAAAAACATTTTGATTCATTCAGTAAACTAGAAACAGAGCTTAAATTTTCTTTTCAATATCAACACTGAAAGCAATAACCTTTTGCTATATTTTCCCTGTAACCATTCTAACTTGGCAAGCTTCAAATGTTTACAAGTGCACATTGTTTGACCCGGACGATCCTACGACGCAATTTACGAGTTAAGTGGTTGACAGATCAGCATGTCCTCCTTCTACGCCTTCATTACTGCTAATGACTTGTTCCGGTGTTACGAAATGAACGCGAAGACTCTAACCCAGACTCCTTTTGGAAGCTAGCCAATCAGACCTCTTTATGCTATCAATATACCCGAAAGATAGCATCACCCAGCAATACTAATGCCGTGTATTGTTTTTGCTCGGAATTCTCCAAAATAAATGGACGTTATTTTCCCCGTCTTATAAATTATTTACGATAATCAGGTAATTGCATATGAATTGCTATTAATAAGCCAGGGGCACGTCTATTTCTTACCTGCTTCAAGCTGTCAAATGGTTCATTATTCAATAAGATTTAATACTACTTGCTTCCAATAGAATAGGGCAGGGCATTCAACGTTCATTGTTGAAGATGAAAAAATAAAATTTTTCGTCTGGTTCGATTTGCTGCCGGATTATTAATTTAACGTAAAGTGAAAAAATTTTCAGTTTGGGCAAACAATTATTGTGATTTTTGAAAGTTATGAGACCAAGTAATTCATAAATAACATCTTAGTACGCGATTCATATTGGGAAGAGACCACGATAGCTTTAGTGGCCATAGTCGCGAACTGGCTGGCGACGTTGTTTTTGTCTTGTCATGGGCTCGAGCCCTGATGTCGCGAAAGACCCGTCGTGTAACGGAGCTGATGCACGTTAAATCTGGTGAAGATCCATCCGTCGGCATAGAGTTGAAGTTTTGTGAGAGAAGTGACAGTTCAGGTGTCATCCTCGTCACTCGACCGAGGTTCAAAATTACGAGGTCCGTCGCCAGTATCCCTTGTGCTTCTTCTCAGTGCGGCGTTGATAAACAATCACGCGCATCATATTGGGAGATCGGATTTTTTGCCGAGAAAAAATTTGAAACAAATGTACAGATGATTAAATAATAAATATACATTTTTTTTTTAATAAGGAAGCGTACAAAAGAATACATTCTTGGTTTCATGACAGTTTAAGTTTCTTTTATTTATAGTTAAGTATATTTTTTCTATAGAATGTCGTGACAATTCTCTTTTTGAATTCCTTGTTACGCTGAATCAATGAATACCAAGCTCCACACAAATATTTTCAAAGAATACGGAAAAGTAGCATTTTAAAAATATGTGATCGAAAAATAAAAGTTTTCCATTACTTTCTTTTGTATTCAAATTTTTGATGTTCGATCATAACTTAATCCTCGTTTTTGGACAAAAAGCCTTCATTATTTATTGCATTCAAATGCATGTTCAGATGGTTTGTGAACGTTTTATGTGATTCTAGATATTACAGCTACTTTTAAAGTCGCAGGCGCTGCTATTTTGTTGATTATAGCGTCATATTTTTGATGGTTTGAAAATTACTTATATGACGTGTGCCTTATGCGGATACGAGTTTTTATGGCAAAGTTTTTTCATGCAGCTTCCTGTTGTTGTTTTGATACAATAACATTCATTCCCGCCCGACGTTGAAATTACGTTTTTCAGAATACAAACATTATTAAAATGTCAATTAGAATAATACAGCCTATAACATAAGTACAATAAAGATTACAAAATAGGTTAAAAACACATATTTTCGAGGTGCCTCTTTTGACAACGCCTTGTGGAGGTTTGACAATGACTACTCTCACTTTTCTATCTGAACAGTAATTTTATCCTGAATACGTCCCGAAGTTCATTTGGAGGAAGGAAGACTGTTATCTTTTAAAAGCATCTTTGGAATTTGAAGGGACATTATTTTTTACAAATTGCCACTTCTTACGAGCTTGTAAATGATAAATGATTTAAATAATCTATGTTTCATTTGCACCAAATCAATTGGAAGTCGAACCGCTTTAATTTGGATCTTCAAGTAACCCGAATCGATTTGCACAAATAATCTTTTTAAATTTGAGATGCTATTTGCGAATTTCCATAATAACATTTGTTTCATCTACGCATTTTGGAAGACCCGTGTGGTGACCGGGGATGACAGAATAGTCTCACTGTAGCTCATGCATGTCGTAAGAGGCGACTAAAATGGGTACCCAGCGTCTGGGGGTATAGCCAGGCACCCTGCCCCTGGGGATTATATCAGGGGACCTCAGGGACTTGCCTTCTTCAGGTAAGTACGGGCATCATGACCCCGAGGTACCCTAGTGATCTTTTTCTTTCCCATGGGGTTTACTGTCTTTGGTAAACACGGGTGACGCACTCCCGGGATACCCTAGCGATCCTTCTCTATTTTCGACCCTCTTTCTTGTCAATCATTTTTACCTTTTTTTCAACTTCACGTCTAGACCACAGTTTAATCTTGTTTGGCGCAGCATGGCCATATCTGGCTCTTGCGCCAATAAACTTTACATTCACTCACTCACGCATTTTGGAAAATTATTTTCTCCTCTGAAATCTTTTAACAGCTTTATGAATGTGCGCAGCGGCGGATCGAGAATCAATCGATAGGAGAGGCGCAATTGTTTTTTTTTTCCCCTTTAAAGAGTTCACAAGACTTACTACGTTTGTTTATTTCAAGTATTATTCTTGCCTACTTAGGCCTTAATTCAAAAATAAATTAAATATTAACTTAAGAATCAAATTCATATTGAGAAATAAAAACTTACAGTACGATGGATAACTCGTCCCTGCGCTTGAACATAACTTTAAGTAAAACAACAAAATAAATTCTTTTAAAATTTTGATTGACATTTCCTATTCAGGTATATTATTTTGTCTGTGAGTGAAATTATGTAGGGGAGGGGGAAGGCACGTGCACCCAGGATCCGCCAATGAATGATGAATGGAAAGTGGGAGGGGGACTTAACAAATATTCAGTATGTGCTGTGCAAAAAGTCAGCAAACACTTAGTTATACCTTTTATTATCAAATAGTTACAAATGGCATACGGTACTACATTGTCAAAGTGGAAATGCAATAAGACCATTTAAAGCATACTTGTATTATACTTTTATATTTTGTAAATATGATTCACACTATAATTATTATATATAAAGATGATTTTCTATGTGAGTATATTTTATTTCATTTCATTTTTCCCATTCTCCGGTTAACACGGATTCCCGGTAACCCGGTCAGAGGCTCTGGTCCCAATTACTTCTATTTAACGAGGTTTTACTTTACTTCGAAATCTGCGTTCGAATTGTTGTTGAGTTAGATTTAGCACCAGTTACCTAAAAGGAGATGCTCCTATCATTTTCTGCAACAATAGGTCATAAAGAATTGCTAGAGAAGTGACCTTGAAATTATTTATAAGGCGAATGCTGAATCTCGGATTCATTGTAGAGTTTCGTGAAATATTCTTCACGAATCGTTGCTCTCTACTTTTTTTAAAAAGCATTCTTCAATAGCAATTTTGTTGAACTTAATCTCCGACAATAGCTGTGTGAAAGATTTACAAAATGTTTATGATATTCGGTAGAACTTCTGTCTTTCCTTTACGAAACGTTTTGCTACATATATCTGATAAATCTTCATGAACAAGTTTAAAATAATGCGGAAATTTTAGTGCAATCTTATTGTAGTTTTAAATATTTTTTTTATCCAAACTGGAAGAATTTTTTCTTTTTTTTTGCACTTTCCCATTCCCCCTGCTCCTCCAAAGTAGTGCGATTCCTTTTTCTTAAAGAAATAAGACGTCATTCGATTGATTATCCATTATTGCAATCTCCTTTTTGTTTATTTAATCAGTTGAAATGTTTATTGTCTCTCAGTACCAATTTAAGAATACTATCTGATGTACAAATGTTTTTAATATTTAAAAGTATGCAATATACGGAGCGAAACTGGAGTTGTCTCAAATTTAAATAGAATTGTGAATTCTTTGACTTCTCGGATTCTTTTCAATTGAAAAAAAATGAAAATAGTAGTATTAAAAGGAAAGTGACAGTAAAACACGAGTTATGAGAGAAAAACATTTATACGTTCATTTTATTTCATTTATGAGTACATTAGAAAATCACTGGATAACTTCGGCCCAATATACATACACTAGTGGCTAAGCTCGTGGAGAAAGCTTTTGAAAAAAGTGTTTTCTTGAGATCTGATGGCTCCAAATTCCACTCTTTTTCGGAGTAATGTCATCATATTATGTACTTATGGAAATATAGTCTAATACACAATGTCAAGCAATAAAGTTTTTGTAATGAACTTTATTCTAACAAAAGTTCTAACCAAATAACCTAACAAAAGGAGCACAACTTACTCAGGTACTTATGCTTCATTTAAATGAAGCCTATAAGCACGACTCTTTAGAGAGCCTATCACGTGTAATTTTCATTTGGCAATGGGCCAAGCATGTCACGGTAGGATTCTGGCAGTGTATTTATTATACGATTGCTGTCAAATTGGTAGATTCTTTTTGTGTTCTTTTATTTAATGAGCTTTTTTGAAAAATATTTTTTTTCATTTAATGAAATAAATCACAACAGTTACATTAAACATACAATAAACATCTCAACGCGTTGACTAGTCATCAAGAAAATGATGTAAAACTGCATTGTTAAATGAACAATGCAGTTTTACTTTGAACAGAAATCAGAATCGGTGGAAATATAACCAAAGACGGCATTTCTAATTTTTTGTAAACACATAAGGACACTCAATCACTACACAATCAGATTGGTTGAGACGGGAGAAGATGATAAAACGAATTCAGAGACTGTGCCTAAATGACGAAAAAAATTGTGTTGGAGCATGCAAAATGCAAAGGCAGAATGCTATGTTAAGTAGAGTGCAAGATCTGTTCGATTCAGATTGCTGGAAATAGGGCTTAATGCTAGAATTTCACAAAGAAAAAAATGTATTTTTATCTCTCAAACAAAGTTTGATTGATTGTCGCACTTATCAACTTCGAAGCAACACAAGAGCTATTGCCTGCGAATCTCGTAATTTTGAACCTCGGTCAAGTGACGAAGACGACACCTGAGCTGGACCCCCTCTCCTAACTTCCACACCACTCCAACGGGACGACTTGGGACCTCGTCCGATTTAACTTGCATCAGCCTTGCTACCCGAAAGGTCTCAAATGACATCGGGAGTCGAACCCACAACTGGACGAAAACAACGCCGGCAACGAGTTCGCCACCATGACCATTAGACTATCACGGCCCTAACAAAGCTTGAAAAGGTTATAAACTAGACTAAAATACTTGTTGAATGATCAGCACAACTGTGGGTAAATGTTATTAAGAGCTATGAAATGTTTCTAGAGAAACAGCCTGTTTGGTAGTGATGGCATAAAATTCGCAAAGAGAAGACGCTGAGAAAATTTGAATTCTGATTGAATGATCCATACTGTTGAACACCCATTTAGTGTTATGATCTGGGGTTTATATCAGTAAAAAGCTTTAATAGAATTTAAATGCTAAAAAATTGCGGAAGCGGAATACTTGAGAGACTAATTTAAAGCCTTCCTTACATGATCTCCTTCAAGGATTATGCATCATTTATTTTAAACAGAATTCAACTCCATATCATCTTAGTGTTATGTGCAAAAAATGGTATCAAGATACTGAAATTCCACTGTTGGATTTGTCTGGGAATCCTCTAATCTGTAATCCGATAAAAAAAATCTTTTGAATCGATTAAAGAAACTTGTTAGATTGAAGAAAACTGGGAACAAAACTAAACTAATTGAAGCAAAAACTCAATCTTGATACCATATTATAACAACTGTAGAACTAGAAAACTTGGTTCACTTCATGGGAAGGCGTTGTCAGGCCATAATTGATTCTAAAAGTTTCCCAAGATGTATTTTGACATGCTGAAAATTTTTGCTCATCGCATTTTTAAATGTGTTTCTATTTTTCGTCTTTATGAATGCTGTACTTTCTTTATGAAAGTTATTGCATTACACTCTCTTAAAAAATTCAATTTTTATTCACGTGTAGCTTAATAATATTACTCCCCAAGAAGTGGAATTATGAGTCAACAAAACTCCATATCATACAGTTTCCACAATTTTGGCCACTAATGTGTATTAATTCTTAGAATGGTGCTAATATTGCTGAATAGCTTCCTAATTCTTTTTATGTGTCTTTTAAATATTAATTTCCCTTACAGAATAAGTAAATTTTTTGTTTCGGTTTTTTTTTTCCTGTATATTACATAATTGCAAAATTTATTTGCTATTTAATGCATAATTAAGTTCTTAGAAGTTGAATAAACAAACCTGTGCATCAGTTTTTGATATATTTCAAAATTATTTGTAGTAGTAAGAGCTAATAGAAGAAACAAGTTAAAATAAGAGACATTTTTCGCGTTGTATTTTCTAATATTTTTTTTATGGAAAACGTTTTCGCGCGTAATTTAGAGACACGCAATGGCTTTAATTAGACGATAATATTAAATATTTTTTAAAAAATTCTGTTTGCAAATTTTTGGACAGAGACGAAAAGATTATATTATCAGTGCTTTGTGAATTATTGTTTGCCTTCTTGGTTTGTACATATGTTACAATGTGCTAGAAAAGCTAAATCTTGTTATAAAAATATTGATTACCAAAAAAAAAAAAAAAATCAACACATTCTTTTTGGGATCCAGCCACAAACCTGCAACCGCACTTTACCGAGAAGGGAGAGAAATATATATCGAAGGTCACCATAACCGTCATGACTGAAGAATTCGATTTACTGTTCGAATACATTCACACTAAAAAGAAAATAAAACTGGACATCTTATAAAGAAGCAGAGGGGAAATTAAAAAAAAACACTGCTTTTATTCATAGATCCGTTTTGACAGAAATCAATTCGAAAATATTAAGTGCTTCCTGTTTTTCGAGGGGGGAAAAAATAATTTTTTTTTTTTTTTTTTTTTAAATGGAATAGAGCTGTTGAATCTTTGTGAGGAGATAATTTTCTTCAGTTTAATCAGAATCGAAATGAAAATGAATTATTTTAAAACTGGCGTTTCGCCAACATTTTCGGTGTCTTCGGTTGGAATAATAACGACTTTTCTTCAAGAATGCTGTTGATCTATTTCTAGAAATCCAAAATGTTCAATTTAAGGATATTTTATTGGAGAGAGAGACTAAAACTGGATAATTTTTAAACGCCTGCACACTAATATTACATTTGCTGTTTTATAAGGAGCAGCACGTTTTGTTGTACTCTTCATTTCTGTTTGAATCAATCCATTTCTTCTACATGAATGCAATATAAAATATGTAAATATGGTCTACATATTTGGCATAATGCAATGTAAAATAGGTCAAAAGTGAAGATGTCATAAATATTTTGCAAGGACAAAAGCAAAAAATAAATATAATTTTTTAAAACTCTTATATATGTAAAATTTTTCATTTCATTATACCCACACTTTTAGAGTTTTTAAAAAATTTGACATTTTTTTCAGTCATCAAATATTTTTTTTATTAACTTTTCAATCTTGTTGGATTTCATTGATTCTGGATAGAAGGAATTTTTATTCTCTTGGAATTTTTTAAAATTTTTCTTAAATGATCTTTATTTTTTGTAGCTTGACAAAAATTATATCAATATTTGAGCATTTTCAAATTAGGAGAACTAAGATTGATGAGGCGTATTCTTTAGTTTTTATCCAGTAGTAATTCTCAACTGAAGAAATTGTTTCTTTCACGACGATGACTATATGCACCCGCCAAAATTAATTTCTAGGAATGCCACTGGAGCACATTCCATGAATTTTAGTTCAAAATTGCTAAAATCGATAATCCTGTTGTTGCTCTAAAATATGACGTTAAATTAAAATTTGCATAATTTTTTCCATAAAGTATCCGTCATCGTCTATTGTCTCTGCGTTTTATTCTATTAAGCGGAGGCTTGAAAATCAATCATTTGATCCAAACTTACCTTTGAAATTAAAACAAATAATTATTAAATAACTTGTTAATAAAAGGTTGCGCGTTTTCAGGAGCTCTAGGAGATTCAGCTGAGAACATATATTTAGTTGGGGCTGTACTTTAATCAAATCTCAAAACGAGTAATCGAGTGTATTTGAACATAGAGGTTAGCCTATATTTTTATTCAACGACCCCTCCACCTGTCTTATATTTTTTTGCATATCCAACGCTCCTCTTCCCCCTTTCCCATCCGTCTAGCGGGAAAGCCCGGATGTCAAATCCGTTCACTTTCACCTCTCGCATTCATTGCCGGCCTCAGAAGCGTCACAGAGAAATGGTTCCCCCGTGGCTCGGTTTATTGTTTTTACTTTTTTAAACAGAGCTTCAATAATCAATAAGTTCGTGTTGTTGCTAAGACATCTCACACGACCCGAAAGGGCTCTCGGAACAGGTTGGATGGTATTCATTATTCATCAAAAAGTGTCTCGGAAACGCGATGCGTGCCGGTTCGGAGTTTGTCGGAATAATTCGACTCGGCCCGAATCCGAAATCGTGATGCTTCATCTTCGGAAACGGTAAGAGGATTACTTTGTGATAATCATGTTTTACATTTATTTAGCGTCGAATATCTGCCATGATATTTACTGAAATAGTTACGCTGTAGTAATAGCTTAAAAGCACAGATTCTTACTGTTTAACAATTAATTTATTTTCTAGAATTAAAAATGTATTTGTGGTTTAAAAAATGTTTACTACAGATCAGTACAACTCTTCCTATATAATAAAATTTTAAGTGTGATTTTTTTGATATTTTCTTTTTTAAAATGCAATATGTAAAATACTTATTACTGTAGTTAGTTAAGACGGTATAAATAAATTTTTCGATAAGAGATAGTAAAGTTTTAATTTTTTTCATGTGTCAAATTTTTCCCATTATTGACGATTGCGTGTAGGAACAAATCCAATAAAATAAATTAGTAAATTGGTTCTCTTTATCAATTTTTATTTTTCTATTTGCATGTTCTTTTGAAGACTATTAGAGGTAATAAAATTGTAATAAGCATTGCTATGCATTAAAAAATACGTATTGGTTATTTATCTCCTGTATTGTATTAAAAATGGCTTAAATATTTATTTTTTTGTAATACTTCATAAATTGTGAGGAAATTTTTGATTCCTACTTATCAATTTATTTCAAATAAAATGTTCCTTTTTGTGTATATCAAGAAAAAAAATAAGAAAAATATAATACGAAAACAAAATTCCTTGATTTTAGAGAATTTATATATTTATGAAAAAATATTTTAAACAGATATATGAATTCATCAATTTTTCTTTTTCTTAGTTTGGCAACAGTTCATTTAATTCTCAATTACTATTGTGAGAATCTTGAATTTTCAAAAAACAAATAAACGCTTTCGACAATTCTATTCTAAACACTATGCTAGCGAAATTGCTTTCCTATTTTGGAACCTAAGAACACATATGTAATAGAAGTTAGAAATATATATCACTAGTGATATCACGCTTAGGCATTGTGGCGTCATAATTCAAATTAATTTGTTGTTCGAATGCCGTCCCCGACCTTGTTAAGAGCAGAAATCATTTTTCCCTTTCTGTTTTATATGTTTGTAGCGCCTTTTCTCAGAAAGAGAAATGTTCCAGTTTGGATTACTTTATATTTCTCCGCAGCTAAGTTAATAGTTGAATCACAAGAAAAGTTCGCAAAATTCGGAATCGTCTTGTAAGGCAGATTGAAAAATAATTAGATAGGAATTCATATAAATTAAAACCATTATAACAAAACATTCTCCAATGTATTTTTAAAATCCTGTAAAATCCTCACATTCCTGATTTATGGCGAGCTCCATACATTCTCGTTGTTGTTGTTGGGAAGCTCGTCATATGGGTAATATTCTGTACCCAGCGAGTCGATTTCAGCTTTGTCATCAGTATCCCATTAAAAATCATCTTCAGTGACAAAACGCGGTGGAGCCATATACAAGAAAATAATAGATTGATTTGATTCATTGTATATTTGCGTCACACTTAGAAGCAATAAGAGAGCTATTGGGGACGGATCTCATAATTTTGAACCTTGGTCAAGTGACGAAGACGATAAGTGAACTGGCACTCCCTCTCCTAACTTTCTCATCACGTCTTCGAAGGACATTTAGCTGCGACAGATTAAACGTGCAGCAGCCTCGCTACACGACAGATCTTTAGTGGCATCAGGATGCGAACCTACGACTCGACGAAACAACGCGTTCCTGAAATTCGAGATCATGACCGCGGCCTTGTTAGAGGTACATAAGAATTCATGACTCGGCGCGTGCTTCTTCAAACAGTGATGCCAGATGCAAGAAAATCAAATTTGTTTCTGATGACGATCACTTATCTAAACTAAATTCATAGTACGTTGATAATTTTGGGGTCGTGCTATAGGACAGATATATTCTAAAACTATAAAACTTAGATGAATATTTGTACCTCGTCTTATTTGCGGAAATATAGATTTTTTGTTTGTATGTAAAGGAGTATTTTTAAGATCTCGGGGACAGTGATATTAGCTGTGCCTTCAACCATTTGTATTGGTCAAACTTTAAGGGGACTTAGTACCTTTGCATCTTGAAAAATTCGATTTTTCAGATTTGTTTTCAAAAAATAGTGCTGAATGTTAAGAGCATTTTAAAGCAAACCGCGTCAAAACCCGACAATTATTACGCCCTGTGCAACAAAAAATGTGTCTAAAGCGGCTTGTTCTTTGTAATGCAATGTAAAGAAACCTCTTTTTTTCAGTTTCTTTTTTTCACACTTTCCCACAGGATTAAAAAAAATGTTTTGCATGTAGACCTTTAAAATTTTACATGAGTGTTGTACTTTTAGATCTTTATTCTATGAACCTCAATTTTGTTACTGAGATGATAAGATTTTATTTTATAGCATGATACATGAAAAATGTTACTAAATACAAATTTGATAACATTTTTTTAATTTTTCAATTTTTTTAAATGTAAGATAAATTTAAAATTTGATGTTTACAGAATAAGGTCATTAATTAGCTGTGATTTGGTATAAGAATTATGGTTCTACTGTACATCTTTCAAATGTTATCTTGTGGGTAACGTAAACTAATTTATTTTTTAAATTTTTGTACGCATATTTCACGTTGTTTAAGAAAATATATTAATTTAATAGCAAAACTTGACCCAATATTTTAAACTATACACTTTATTACACAAATATTGAAATGAGCAAAAATTGTTGATTTATGATGAATCAAAAAAAGTTTGTCAAAATGTTCTACTTTTGATTTCGAAAGGTACTAAGTCCCCTTAAGGGATTAAAGATTTTTTTTTTCTTGTATAAGTGATTTAGTAATAATTAAAAGATGTACACCGAAAAAGTGTAAACGCCAACAAAAGGTTTATAAAACCGAGGAAAACCTCAGTGTTATCAGACGAGCTCGAAAAGTAATATTAAGGTGATGTGCAGAATTTTGTTCAAAACTTAAGTTCTTTTCGAACTTGCAGAGTTAATAAAAAATTTCATCTTGAAATTCTTTATAAAATATGAAAACGTGAAATTTTAAAAAAATTACTAAAATGTATTATTTTGTATGGTTTATTATTCAATATATATATCCGCTTAGATCTTCATCTGAACTGCTTAGTATCTTTCATGAACACATGCTTCATTTTTTATGAAAATGAAAATTGTAGACAAATGTCGTGCTTTTAATTTGGACTTTTTAAAAGTACAAAGAGAAAAATATGTGTATTTGATATATATTTAATTAGAAATCTTGATTTCTATTTTATATTACATGAATAATCTCAAATTCTTTTCAAATCAACGATTACAATTATGGCATACCATTGCTAATTAAAAACAAACTAGAATTCTTTTTGAAGCATCTTTCAATGAAACCTTTTCACTTAGCATTTAATAAGCAGAAATCTCAATTATTGTCTTTAAAATATTACACTGCGATTTTCAAATTGGTGTCAAAAGTGGTCTTCACTTTCCGAGATGGGCCACTAGGAGCTTTTCGATAAAGATTCATCGACACAAATAGTTAATTTTAACATCGAAATTTTGAAAAAATTATAAAGATACTTATCTTAAGAAGAATTTCACCTGAAATAATTAAGACTTTGCTGACTGGAGAAGCATTTGATGAAAGAATTTTATGTGAAAGAAAACTGATCCACATTTGCGAAACACAAAGAAAAACTTAAAAATTTTTTTTAAAGAATTTCCTCTACATATGCTCCCTTTAAATCTTCCTTTTAAATGAAATCTGTTTGTATTTTCTTGGGTGCTATATCAATGTTGGAACTGGTATAGAAATATATAAGGTTTTAACTGTCAATTTAAAATTATCTGTTATTAAAATATTATAAATTGTCTTTTTTTAAAATTTTTGTTACTAAAAGCCGCAATTCATAACAATCATAAATTCGTTTGAAATTTATTTGGATATAGAACATTAGCATAACAGACCACAATTAAATTTATTTCGATATAAAGGTTTCATATATATAAAGACAAGAAATTTTAAAAGAATTCGAAAGACTTGTCTGTGAAGCATATGCAACAATTTATTTTTGCATTAATCTTTTATCCCCATTTCCTTACGGAATTTTCGTGAATAAAGTCCATTTATTTTTTAAACTGACAATTTTCCAAGTATTTACCCGATTAATTGAAATGAGTTTTCTGACATAAATATTGACAAGTGAATATCAACTTATTTGATGAATTTAAGCACATGCAACAACTTGTGTGTGTGTGGTTTCTGTGTTTCTGACTTTACAGTCGTCAAACAAACAAAACGGTTGATTTTTACCTCAGCTCATAATTTTTTCACTAGACAATGAATTTTTTCGCCTTTTTAGAGTGTTATATATGTGGGCTTTAATTTTAAAAAAAAGTTATAAAATTCATTCCTCCCATTCCCCTCTTTGTTAGAAAGAACATGAAATTTATATTCATGAGGATTGAATTACCTATAAACCATTAAGCCAACTTTCCTTGTATAATACAATGCTCTCGTATTTAGTTAGAGATAACGAGTTCCGTTTTCGTTTCCCGTTCATTATCACTGTTTAAACATCCTGAATTCGTGAAAGGAGCATGGGCACCATTGACTCTTCGCTGCAGTTCTTTGAACGACTCTGGAAAAACATTTTGTTTCCCAGATTTGGAAATGAATGCAAATATATGGTCGTCTTGTTTACATTTTGGAGGTGCGAATTTCAACTGTCATCAATTCGAACATAAGGCGTATTTCATCCCCCCCCCCCGATATACGTTTTTTTAATTTTTTTATTTTTTATTTAGCAAGTAAAATTTCAGAATTGGTTATGTCATGGCCCTTATCACTTGACTTCTCAATTATCTTCATGATTTTCCAATTAACGTCTACCGGCTATTTGATTTCATGAATGGAGTTTTAATATTGTGGAATTTCTATTACCGTCCTCAAATCTATATTATTTTGTCTAGTTTAATGCAAAAAATAATGAAGGCATCTGAGGAATTAAATTTTTCCTCCCATTTTTGAAAATATTTTTACTCTTATTTTAATCAGACATTTGTGAGGTTTCTTAAAAATGTTTTGAAAAATCGGGGTGGAAATATAATTCCGCAGAACCCTTCATTATCTTTTGCTGTTTCGGGTGCACTTTTTTGCATTCAAGTAGATACAATAGTATAGATTTGAGGAAGGTAACAGAAATTCCATAGGGTTAACATTATGGTCACAGAATCAAAATGGCCGGTAGACGAGAGCCCTAATGTTAATCTTCATTTAATTTAATCCTTTTGTGAGACATCATGAGGCAATAAAAAGTTTTTCTGAGTACTTGTATTTATTTTATTATTATAAGATAGGAAAAGTTATTCAATTAGTACTGACATTTACTTTATTTTAATAATGAATATTTATTATAAATGATTATTTTCATGCATTGTCTCCAAAATGAGGTCATTAAGAGAGTTGTTAATTATAGTTTAACGGGTTTTCTTGTAGTTTAGTGAGTCTGCCTTCAAAAATATCCTTACAAAGAAAATTCCTTTGAAAAATGTAGTATTTAATTAACGAAATATTTCTTTTCTACTAAGAAAAAAAATGTTAGAAGTACCCCCTCGTGTGTTTTAAAAACCGTGAAGAAATATTAAGAGCTATTTTTATTCTTATCTATTCTTCTTACGCTTTAAGAAATTTATTTTCCGATAGGAAGAAAAATGTATATTTTCAAGGGACTAATCAAAAAGACGTTATTTACATGAACTGTCATTTTTCATCAATATCTTTCGAATGTTTTGAACATACCATAACATTCTATAAATATAAATAATATTAGACAATGCGTATTTAATAGGATTTTTAAAATATTGTTTAATTCGTTTTTAACGAGTAATTTATCTAAGTTTAGATGCATTATCTCTCATTTAAAGTGTTTTTATTCAAATATAAATAATTTAAATCATATTTTTTTGGCCGTTTTTTTAATCCGAAGAAAAAAAATTTGACTAGAATTCTAAAGAAAAGAATTCTAAAAATCAAATACCTTTTCAAGAGAATTTTAACATTAAAAACAGACTTGAGCAGGATTTACTTGAAGGTAAGCTAAGTTTATCAGAGGAAAACAATATTTGGCAGGAGTATTGGAAGTAAAATTCTGCATTTGAGAGAATGTGCGAGATATAAATGTAACTATTTGAATGAAACATTTTGCTCTGTTGACAATAACGTAATTTTAAGTGATTCTCCCCCAATAATACTTTCAATAGAAGTCTTTGATTCCTTTACCTTAAAATTCTGATTCATTCACTTTTGCATTTAAAACTTACATCTGTAGGACGATGAATAGGGCTGTGTTTTATATACAAAACTCATTTTATATGACTGCATTTATTTCAGTATTACGAAGCAAATATTTTTTTTTATCTCGAGAATTTATTGGGAGCTAATTCATTTGAAAATTTCATTTCATATTTGACTGATATTGACTTTGTTAAAGTAATCTAATTTTAAATTTAGTTTTTATCAATTGCAAAAGTAGAATTTGGCATAATTAGGCTTTAGATGACTTTTGTAGAAATAAAATAAATTTTTTTCCAGATGTAAAGAAAATTTATGGATTTATAAAAGTTAATAATTTTGGTATAAAGTTTCGTTTTTTTTTTTTAAAAAAAAATTTCCAACGATTCTTTTTAAACCCCTAAAGCAATGGAATTCTAATTTTGTATGAAGAAATCAAATTCAGTGAGTGAGAGTGAAATTTGCGGTTTATTACATGGGGCTAGAGCTAAATCTAGCAATGCTGCGCAAAACTATTGAGTATCTATGATCTAGATATTTTAAAAAATTAAAAAAAAATAACGATGAAAAATATTGGTTGTTGACCAGAAGAATGGTCGAAAATAGAAAAGGATCACTTTGTATCCCTGAAGCACCCTGTTCACCAATGATAATAAACCCCACAGGAGGGGAAAAGATGACAAGGATACCTCGGAGTCTTGAAGAAGATAAGCCCATGAAGGGGAAACTTAAATCCATTCATTTTCTTTCTCGACAAATATTGGCCCATTTAGTAAACTGTTTACTTAATTGCTCGGAGAGATGAATGAATTAACAAATAGAATGCGATCCAAAATACAGTTTCTAAAAAAATAATATTTTACATTTATCGTTTTTTTCTACTAATCAAACTTTTTTCTGCGCATTACTTTTTATATGAATTGTCACATTTAATTAAAGGCTTAATAACGACTTGTATTCAATTCCCAAAGCTTTTTGTTCAATAAGCTATGTAGGGAGTGGACCGAATTATACATGATTCATACAATGGAACGTATGCAATATTTTAAGATTAAATTGGTTATAATGCGTATACTTTCTGTAAGAATTTACAATGAAAGAACAAATATGTAATCTGGCAAACTTTAAACATAAACAATTGACAAATATAGAATACAATTAAGTTTTACATTGAATAACGAATCTGAAGCGCATTGGAATATGTGTATTTTAATGACGTATTACATGATGTTTTATGGAAACTGAATTTTTAAACAACTGCATTCTTTAATTCAGCTATCATATATATAATAGCGGTAAATTTTCAAACAACAGTTAAAACGAAAGGTGCGTCATAGACCATGTTTCATGTTCGTTTCTATTATACAGTCACGCGAAATTCGCATTATTTGAGTCATTTGAAAGTTAAGCAGGCTGAGTGATGTGTCTGAGAATCTGGAGTAATACAAGTATATTTTGAGACCAATGTTCATAATTAGTGTTAGTTTTCGAAGAGCCTTATGAAGCAATTTCTTTCTCAGCAATTTTTTTCCCTTCTGAATTAATAATCACAATAAACTAGTTGAATGCAAAATTTTGTGATAGTGAAAGGAATTTTATTTCTTTGTTAAATTGTTATCTGCATTAGACAGATGCTGTGTCCTTTTGATTTAATTTATCAATAAATATTGTTTTTAGAATTCATAAATACAATAGTATGTCCCAAAACGGGACATTCACAGAACCAGACATTTTGTCCCGTAGTAAGAAGTAAATACAAAAGGAGTTCCAATCTGAGAGTAAAATCATAAAAAAGTAAGAACATATTTACAGCAAAAAATAAATCATTATTTATCAAAATACCTTCCCTCAGATAATATGCAATGGTCCCATCGTTCAACCCATTTTTCAAAACAAGTAGAGAATCATTTTTTCTGGAAGCTGCTTCAAAGAACTCTTCACTTCTGAATAAATGTCTGAATCTGTATTAAATTTTCTGCCACAGAGCTCCTCCGTCAACTCGGAAACAGCCAGAAATCGCATGGTGCGAGATCCGGACTGTAAGGGGGATGTGCCGTGATTTTAATATTGCATTTACTAAGATATTGCTGAGCAGAAGAAGTAACATGCGTCCCCCAAAATATAAAAAGGCTCGAAAAAAATTAAAATTCAAAGTGAACAGACTGCTGATATTTGAAATATTATCTTATAAATTTTCAGTGAAATTAAACACAAATACAGCAACTGAAAATAAGTACAAAAATTTGATTCATCTGTAATAGAACGGTAAAGAATAAATTTTTGTAAAATCTCATCCGAAGTTTTTTTTCCCGACTATAAAATAAAATAAAACAAACAATACAAATACAGTAGTTCCTCTCAATTAGTGTCACCTACCGGAGGAGACATTTTGTCCCTTAATAATTGTCCCTTAATAATAGAGGTGTTCCTTAATAAGCGATAAATACATATACTATATTCAAAATACATATTCAAAAGAGACAGGGACCAACAAAATTGCCCCTTATTCGGAGGTGTCCCTTACAAATGGTACAATTGTTTTTGTTAAGCGATTGGAAAGGTTTGCTATTAACCTTTTTAGAAAATTCTGGTAAATTTAATACCAACATTTACTGAAATGCAGATGTCCGTATGAAAGTATGGTATACCTCCCAATATAGGACACTCCCCGGGCCAGACATTTTGTCCCTTAAATAGAGGGGTCCCTCAATAAAAGATACATACACTATTCAAATGGAGACCCGTGTGGTGACCGGGAATAACAGAATAGTCCCAATGTAGCTCATGCATGCCATAAGAGGCGACTCAAATGGGTACCCAGCGTCTGGGGGTACAGCCGGGCACCCTGCCTCTGAGGATTATATCAGGGACTTGCCTTCTTTAGGTAAGTCCGGGCATCGTGACTCCGGGGCACTCCAGTGATCTTTTTCTTACCTATGGGGTTTACTGTTTTTGGTAAACACGAGTGATGCTCCCCCGGGTTACCCTAGTGATCCTTTTCTGTTTTCAACCCTCCTTCTTGTCAACCAATTTTTGTCTTTTTTTCCAATTTCTTTACATCTAGACCATAGTTATATCTTGTTTGGCGCAGCATAGCCATATTTGGCTCTTGCGCCATTAAACTTTACATTCACTCACTATTCAAAGGGAACGGGACCAACAGAATGTCTCTTAAGTAGATGTGTCATTTCTTTGGAGTTATCCCTTAAAGAGGTACTACTGTATATCTCCATAATGACTTTCATAATTTATTTTGAGAAATCTTTACTTAAGCATCAATTGAATGATATTTTAAAAATGTTTTTTTTCTCCCCCAGATCCCGAACAGCCTAATGCGCGTGGTGCGTCTTCGGCTGGCCGCTCTCCTGGGTGTGGCTTTCCTGGTGGTGCTTTGCTTCCACGTCTTCCTGTCGGTATGGATGGCGCATTCGCCCAATCTGGAGGAGATCCAGAGAAGCGACGAGGCTATCGAACAGGCCTGCCGACATCCAGACCTCGACCACAACAACCCTCTCATCCTTAAGTAAGTTTCTGTTAAATAACTTGGTACGATAGACGAAATAATATTCTTGGTAATGTAGACGAAATGTTGGTGTTAATATTAAGAGATTCAGTTAAAGTTCCGATGAAAGATAAATAAACATAATGTAGAGTGTTAAAATTTATAGAGTGAGGAAATTCACCACCTTGAGTCAAAACTACTGAAGCTAGAATAAAAAGAGGCAACTAACCGGCCGAGAGGAAGAATCTTACATGGCTTAGTTAGCAAACTATCCTGTTGGGACCGAGACCAGAGATAGGCAGATCAAATCTTCCATACAAAAGAATATTGTCACCCTAACTGTGTGTGGGGCCGGATTGGTGAACAATATTCCATTTTCAAGTAGTCCTTCTGCTTGTTTATTGTTGCGGAAAATAGATTTTTGGGGTACTTAATCCTTTCGGGTTTTTGTTCCCGTTGTGACTGGAAAAAACTATTGCGAGAATGAACTTTGGAATCTACACTTGCACATACCCTGAAGAAGTTGTTGATCGTAAGATATATTTTAAAATTCTTTAAGAGATGAAGACGGAAAAGTAGCATAAAGATTAAACTAAGTTTTTGATGAATAGGTATTTAAGAGAAGAATTTGCAATTACGAAATAAATTAAAGTTTAAAATACACTATTATTATGAGAAAATACTTGTCGCTCAGTACTTTGCAATAGTGTTCGTACTCAGTACAAAGCATTCTTTTAAAAACGAAAAAGTCTTCGTTTTATTAGAAATCTCAAAGGAATTTATAAGTTAAATATTGATTTTAGGTCGTGGCAGTTATTTTAAAATTAATTCACGGAGGAAATTTCATGGGTAGCTCTGGAGGGAAGCAGGAACCGGATTTGGTTGATTCCAGTCGAGAACCAACAGATTCAAGCCTGAGTTTGGAAGAAATTTACAGCGGGGAAATATTTTTCGTCTCGACTACGCTGAGAACGAATTCCTGATTGGCGATAGGAAGGTATCCTATCAGCCAGAGGCGGGGCTATGGACTTGAAAAAAATTGGTTGTTTATATTGCCTTACTCAAATGATCAAATGTCTGACTTAGAAACCCCGCTCATTTATTATGACTAGGGATTGCCAGCGAATTCGACTCATGTGTCTGATTCTCTAGTGGCACAGATGAGAAATGATTGTTATACCTCAGTTCATTAGACCGCGTGGCTGCGAACCTGCTAGGCATTTAAAAACTACTTCTGACGACACTATATCAATCTACTGGCCGAAATAACGTTTAATCTCAAAATCTTATCCGAAATTCGCAAATTTCAATCAATGTGGTCTCAAATTTCTTTTATATTCTTATAAAAAAGAAAATGTGGGAAATACCGTATGCCTTGATGACCCAAAAGTTTGGTTGTTTGTCATTTTTAATAGCCGAATGGTTATGAATTATTAATACTAAGCGTGTGACGTTGAGCTATTTACAATTTTCTCTTCGCTAACCTCGGGGACTTTTGGTAATTTGAATTGCAATGAAATAACTCCTTACCAACCAAAATGAGATGTTAATTGGTAAATTAGATAAAGATAAGAAAAAAAATAGAAGATCGCGACAAGTTGATATTTCTTTGTAAATTAGATTGAATCATCGTAATGAATCGTTTGGGTTGCAGCTTCTCCTTCGAAATTTCGAAGCGATTTGAATTTTCTGTAATCAAGAAGTATCTGAATTAGAACGATTCATTTGGTAAGCTAAGACTTTCTTATTAGAATATAAACTAAGATTGACTATTGAGTTAACATATATTCGAGAGATAGCTACTTTAACATATTCTTTAGTAGTTAATAAAGTGTTTTGTCCTGCTTTTACGTATTTTCAATGGAAATTTTGAACTTGTTTATTATTTAATTAGACTTTAAGATGGACGTAGAGTTATATAATGAAAGAAATACTTCACAAATGTCGTGCAAAATAATGACAGTTGTAACAGATTAATTCTAAAAAAGTCCCATATACCTCACGTGACTTGTATAAAATTTGGAATAATAAAATGTCAACTCATGTTTCGTATTTGTTGCCGGATCACTGCTCAAGATTGTGTTGTTAATTTGTACATTTCAAACTGTGCTACTTTAGCATTACCTATCCACTATCATACTGCTATAGTGTGACGTTAATTAAAGTAAACTTAACAACAAATTTACTTTAAAGTTTATTTTAGTCAACTATGACCCTTTTGCTAAAAGAACACTATTTGAACAGTTCACCTCCAACATCTCGCTGATTCATTACAAATCATTCTACTAGTTCCTCGGATTAGTACACGCTGCTTCCAGGTAGCCGAGTGATGTCAGTCGCGAGTTCGTGAGAGACGTTGTTTTAGTCGAGCCATGTATTCAAATCTTGATGAAGCTGAAGACCCTTCGTGTAGTGGAACTAATACACGTTAAATTTGTCGGCTCAAAGTTCCAAGAGATAATGTGGAAGTTGGGAGAGTGGGGTGCCAGCTAGCTCAGCTGTCGTCCTCGTCACTTGACCACGGTTCAAAGTTACGAAAACCGTCTCCAATAGCCCTCGTGTTGTTTCTTAGCGTGACGTTGATAAATAATCAATCAAGTCATGCCACAAACTGAGCACACTCCAATATTAATTTTGATACTAACAGCAGATCAATGCTTATTAGCATAACCTTTCACTTGGATCACATCTTGCAATCTTTTAAGCTGGTTTTCCAGTTTTTTTTTTTTTTTTTTTGTTGTTGTTGTTGTTTCAACTGAAATTTTGGCCCATTCTTCTCTTTAGATCATCTTCAGATCCTTTTTATTTCTTATGTTGTGTTAATAGACGGGATTTTCAATTTGATCCAAACATTTTCTAAGTATGGAGATAGAAAATGTAGTTGCTGCTTGTGTGTGCAGTATATGAAATATAACTTGACTATATCCACCTTATATTTCGGTTCATGGTCTTGCTGGAAGAGGAAGTTTGATACAAGTTCTACTGTATTGATACTCCTGTTGCCATCCAGCCCTAAAAATGGACGATTCATTTTGCGCACTCAACCATATATAAGATGTTTTTAGGATACAATTCTTTCTCATCTTCTCTCCACATTTTATGCGGTCGTGGTAGCCGAGTGGTCATGGTCGCGAACTCATGGCCATCGTTGTTTCCGGCGGGTTGTGGATTGATATTTTGGTGTCCACTCCTAAACCTCACTGTATAGTGATGTCGATGTACGTTAAATCTGTCCGGGCTCCAAGTCCTCATGTTCAGATGGTGTTGTAGTTCGGAAAGTGGTGTATCAGCTCAGGTGTCGTCCTCGTCACTTGATTGCGGCTTATCACTCAAGGTCTATTTCTAATAACCTTAGAGTTGATTTTTAAGTGCGATGTAAATATGCAATTGAACAAAATTACTACGCTCTTCTAAAGTAATGTTAATGCATGTTTAATTTTAATTAATTAAATTTTACAATATAATCGAACAATGAACGAATCTCTTATTTGTGATGATATCATCTCATTAGAATAATTAAACATAGAAAGTAACATGTGAAGTAATGAATCTCATTAGTGATATATAATTTAATGTATTAACGTCAAATATTTTTTTTTCAATTTGCATGCTGTAAATGGTTGTTAGGGAAGATTTAGTCGTGTAGCGCGACAAATGCTATTTTAATATATGCATTTTACTAATGAAACAATATTTTGCATTTTGAGAAAGCTGAAAAGTATAAAATAAACAGATATTTTATGTAAGCGCTAAAATTTTGTGTTATTTTACACAGTTAGTACGAACTAAAATGTCTTTTACATATTACAAAAATATTTAGTTATTAAAATTTAAATATTTATTTATTTATTCTGTTTAAGAGAATGCGGGAAAAGGTGCTAACTATCAGTAGTGAATGAATTCTTATTGATAACATGACGGTTAATGAAAAATTTACCATTATTGTTTTATTACTTATTTAGTCTCTGAATTTTCAAGTCTAAATTAAGGGAGTAATTTGAAATATAGTAAAATGAATGTTTTATTTGGCTATTTTTATACAAACCAACCTATTTAACTTACTAATTGTTGTGTATTATATCCTTGCAGTTTGGCTATTACAAGAACTTCTAAGGAACTAAAGTGTCCTTTGTCAATACTCTTCAAATTCTACTTTATGAAAAATCAATAATCAGATGAATGTAATATATATTTATTTATGCATTTAATTCCATACGGAGAACTCACTCAAGATTTTCAATACGCTCTTTCGATTCGATACAGCTGTTTGCATGACGAAATCTAATTCTTCGACGAATTTGATACAATCGAATGTTCTTTCATTCGAACAATCGAGATTATCGAATTATAATTAGTCTTTAATTGATAATAATAGGGTCATTAGAAAGATGTGAAATAGAAACGCAACTATTCTTTTTCCTGAATGAAAGTAAAATAACGGATATCGAATGCTTTTTCTTGAATGAAGATAAAATTATGGTTTTAGAATTCTTTTCGCTGTATTGATTGATTGGTTTTCTTAATAATAATCTTATTCTTTCTTACTGATTGTTTCATTTTGCATTCGTTTCATCATGCCGCCATTGCGTAGTTCATTAAAGTCAAAAAGTAATAATTTTCAATTCGAAATGTTTTTCGCGAATTGCGTGGAGAATTATTATTATTCAAGGTCAAAAGCTGTTTTATTCTCATATTTTATTCTAAAGATGAATAAAACTTTTTTTTCCAGTAAAATCTTTCTGAAGTAACATTGTAAGATAATGACTATTTTATTCAATTAATAGGGAACATTTTTTAAAGAATTTTTTTAAATCGGATTTATTTTAGAACAAAGATCAAATTTGTGAATTTTTCTCAATATTGTCTCTTAGTTTATAGATCAAAATCTAATTTTTGTGAATGTTATTTGTTATGAAAATAAATATAGGTATAAACAATACATTTTTATACAGTGTTAATTTTTCCATGCTAAAGAAAATAGAATTTTTAATTCATTATTCTGAGTAATTTAATCCAAACTTTGAGACAACTAAAGAAGCTCGAAACACTTGCTTATTTTGAAGATGAAAAAATACGTTTCTCTAAAAAGTGACAGTAAATTTATTAGTATTATTTGAAAGTTGTGGTTCTAGTTGTACGTACCGAGTAATAGTATTTACTCATAGGAATGCTTGGCCGCGGTAGCCTAGTGGCCATGGTCCGGCGGTCACGGTCGTGTCACGCCATGTCACGGTCGTGACCGGCGTTGTTTTCGTCGAGTCGTAGGTTCGAGCCAGTATGCCACTTAAGATCCGCTGGCTGTGTAGCGGGGGTAATACATATTTAATCTGGTAGAAGTCCCAAGGCCTTTCGATGGCCGTTCTTTCCACTCTGCAAAACTCTGTGGTTTGGAGAGAAAGATGCCAGTTCAGGTGTCGTTCTCGTCACTAGACCGAGGTTTCAAAATACTAGGTCTTCCATCGATAGCCCTCGTGTTGCTTCTCGGTACGACATCATTAAATAAAGATCATGAAGTTATTTCACTTCCAGAAAATTCTAATAGTCTTATTGCATCTTTGAGGACAATGTAGTCTTGTTGTTATTATTGCTTTTTTTTTTATAGCAGTTAGAAATATTATTTGTAACTATTACAAAAAATCATTAGTCATATTCTTAGAAAACACTAATAATTTATCAAAAATTAGTCTATAGAATGCAATATGAAAAAGAGAGATAATTATTTACACATTTTCTTTACTTTTTGTATTAACGCAGGTTTTATATGAAAGGCTTTTTAAGAACGCAAATTTTGATAGAAGTTAATTATATCAATAGCTATTTAAGAGAAGAATTTCGTCTCAAAGCTCATTACCACTGAAATGAAAAAAAATGTAAAATTAAAGTATTTTTCATTGTGAACGAACATAAATGCTTAGCAATTTATTAGGTACAGACATTTTTATATGATTTCTTAATATTATAGGCATATAGTGGATATGGGTGAATTGGAATGCAAAAGAGAAATGGACTGGCTCACAATACATGACAGTAAGGTGCGTTTCGATGCTATCCCAGTGAAACGCCACGGGAAGCTTCAATGCAAACTGACCTTCCTCAAGAGAGTGGACGACTTCTCTTCCGTCAAGGGCAAGGTTGTAGACATGACATCCAAAGTCGGAGACGTGCCTCTGGAAGGCGATTACTTTCACGCCAAGTGCGAAGCCAAAGACGGACTTAAATGGAAGAACATCATGGCAGGAATATACAAGAACGAGTCGGTGCTGGCGAGAGCCAGATCCATACAACCACCAGCCGAATCGATGAAACTTAACGTTTTGATGTTTGGTCTGGATTCCATGTCCAGGTTGCATTACATGCGCAAACTGCCCAAAACATACAAGTACCTGACGGAAGTCCTCAAAGCTTCAGTCCTGAAAGGTTACAACATTGTGGGCGATGGAACGCCCCAGGCTCTTATTCCGATGTTGACAGGATTCACAGAACTTGAATTACCAGAGACGAGGAAGCGAATGAGTGATGCTAATTATGTGAATATTTATCCTTTCGCGTGGAAGAATTTCACAGCCAATGGATATGTTACGGCCTACGGAGAAGATGTGCCGGTCACGGGTGTTTTCACGTACAGATTGAAAGGTTTCAGTGAGTTACCCACCGATCACTACATGAGATCTTTCTACGTTGAAGCCGAGAAAGTGCTCCGAGAACATCCGAAACTGTGCTTGGGCAACAAACCTCGACATGCGGTGAGTAAATTCATTTTGTCTGTAAGCGAAAGATTTATTACGAACACTTTTTTTCTAAAGAGGTATTATAAAGAATTGTAAAAGACTAAAGAACACATTAACAATCCTTTCGAGACCATCTCGAAATCAAAATTAAACGAATAACAAAATTACACCCACCTCTGAAAGTAAATTTACTATTTTTAGTAAGTATTTTGAGTAATCGGTTATTTTATTCATAATAAAGGAGCGTGTTTTATTTTGTTATTTCAAATAATTTGTTCATCCATATGTAAGAATTTTGACTCTATTAAAATATTATTAAATACTGCTACTCTATTAACATATATTAGATATTTTAAAATGCTGTAAAATTAGTATCTCATATCATTCCGATACAGTAATCTGGATATTAAAGTATTTTTAAGAGCATTAATTAAACTTATTTGTATTTTTGGTAGATTCGTTAAAATCATTGAGGAATATAACGCGACTCAAATTTGAAGAATATTTGATTATGATTGCATATGAATGAAGTTAAATATTTACAGTAATAATTACTTTCTGTGTGGATTGTTTAAAATAAATTGTTAAACCTTTAAATTAGGCTTTTATATGTCAAACGAGTCATCCAGAAATAAATCACAAAGATGCTCATATTTATTCTTAAAAATTACTTTCAACAAATAGTTCAAATTTTCAAGTGAAAGAAATTGCACGGAGCAAGCAAATTTTATGAAGAAGAACTCTGGATATAATTTTTAATGCATCATGAATAGTGATCGATATGAAAATGCATTCACTAAGTAAAACGAATTATTGTTCTGGGTGCTATTCATTACACAATCCGTAGAAATGACATTTCCTCGAGAGAGGTTGGATTTATACCTGTTGGTTCGCGAAAGATATTTTATTTCCATTTTACCATTCACTAGAAGGTCCAATGCAGGCAATCCCTTATCTGCGACCTAAAGACTCGCCCTTTAAGGGTTATAAGTTTCTTTGAGGGTAGTTACAGACTTTAAGTGCTCCTCACCGTGTATAATTTTCAAGGCTTAAACTGCTGCGGGTTTTTTATTTACCATTTTAAAAATTCACTATTTTTAAATTTTGATTCTGGCTTTTTTGGTTTATTTTTCTCTGCACTTATTTATTTTTTTTACTTCGTAACACCATTGAATAGCGTAATTTAATTCCGCTATTTGAAGAAATTACCTTGTAATTATCCGAAAGTTTTAATTTGATACCTAAAAATTATAATATCATTGGAAAACTTTATTATTCTATCATTTCAACGCTCATCTAGGTATGTTTCATTTATTGTGATAAAATATATATGTTTTCTTAACGTGTATTGGGAAATCAATCAGATAAAATGTTTAATAATTGGACGTCACGTTTCGCTTGTATATAAAATTGTGTGCTTTTAATACAAAATTTCTCATATATTATTTCATATTATGGAAACAAAACGACTCATTTAAAAACAAATAGTTTTTTTAACATATCAATTGATCATTATCTTACTTTGTGTACAAGAGGGATTTGAAAAATACTTGAGTAATCGTTCGGTTTTAATTAACGTTGCACTAGAAGCAACACGAAGGCTAATGGCGACGGATCTCGTAATTTTGTACCTCGGTCAAATGATGACGATGACACCTGAGCTGGCACCCCCACCTTTCCTAACTTCCACACCACTCGAATGTGAGGACTTTGAACCTCGACAGATTTAACCTACTACACGGCGAGTCTTTAGTGGAATCAGGGCTCGAACCGAGATTTGACGAAAACCACCACTAGCGATTCCGCGATCATAAATCACTAGGCTACCGCGACCATCTTTAATAATAGTAGTGTAATGGTCAGGAAAAGGGTGAAATGAAATACATTTTTAAGACAACTGAGAAGTAGCCAAATTTGTCTCTCGTGTGGTTCTCCAAATATTTAAAGTGTTTTCTTTTTAACTTACCAGTCTACTAGGCATGGTTTTTGCACCGTGGTAGCTAGTGGTCTATGACTCGCGGATAACGTTACTTTCGTTGAGTCATAGGTTCGAGACCTGATGCCCCGTAAAGATCCATCGTATGCACGTTAAATCTGTTGAAGTCTCACGTCTTTCCATTGACATGATGTGGAAGTTTGAAGAGAGATAAAAAGAGAGGGGGGTGCAAGACCAAGTGTTGTCCTTGTCACTTAATCGAGGCTCAAAATTACGATGTAAAAATAAATAATGAAGGATATACCCCACAGTTTTTTTCTCTCTTTAATTTGTCATTATGTACCATTAAAAATTTCGATACATGAACTGTTTTCGATAAATTAGTATTTCTGGCACGTATAGAGTAGATATGTGTCTCTGTATCGCCGGGTTCGGGTATCTGATATGCCGGAATCGGACATATTCTTATCTTATACAGAAGTTTTTATTGGACTCTTGAGATAAAATAACTTTGAGATAATAGGACCTAACATAAGAGGCATATTTTTTCTCTAATTAACGAAAGAAATGAGACATTGGGTGTTATTGTAGACATTAAAAATTCCTAAATGTTGTGCATAATTAGTGAATAAATAAATGTAGTTTCGGCAGTAGTTACACATTTGACATGAAATCCAACTTACGAGGTATGTGTGCTAGACTCCTTATATGCGTCTGTGTAATCTTAAATGTACTAAATGTGTTATATTTCTAAATATGATCCAAACTTAAAACACATTTTCTCATTTGTAAAAATGTTCTCCAACACAAATATCGCTTCACAATCCTATTGAGAGCAACAGATTTTATTACAGTACTTCCTTCTACTTAATTCTGTCTTTTTTTTTTCTGAATAAAATAAGTTGCATATTTCCTTCTATACTGCGATGCTAGTTGGATTTTTAAATATACATGTTAATATGAAACATTATGAATTTATGCAGCGGCGTAGCTTGCATTTCTGTCACCCGGTATGAGCCCTAAATATTTTCCATATAGAAATTAAAATAATGTCACGAATGTATTGCGCGTGCGTAAAATTAAATTGCTTATAGTTTAAAACGTTAAAACGGACAAATAACATTTTACGTAGATGAAACTGCAAAGTCATTAAAAAAAAGTGTGAAAATAAACAAAACAAATATTTACCTTAACGATCCTTAAAATATGAATTGTATAAGACAAATAAACTTGACTTTACAATAAATCACAAATTTAAGTTCACGTGAAAAATTATCAAAGTATAAAATAAACAACATCAACGCTGCTGCGCTCTTCTGAACAACAAAAAAGGAAGAAATTAAATGTTTTCTGCTCAGCATCTCGTGTTTGAGTTGTTCAAGGGCAATAATTCAAAAACAAAATGACACACTAATTGCACTTGTTTGTTGCATGGCAACAACGGATCTCTGCCACCCGCTCCCGTTTTGGAATTGAAAAAGTGAAATTTATTGTCTTATTTTAAGTAAAATATTTCACAAGATTTTATTTGACAAAAATGCATTTGCTTACGCCAAATATAACTCTATTTTGAACCACTTTCAATTATCTATTTGCCTTGAAATTCAACACAAGAATCTATGTATACCTGATGACAAATTATCTAATCATGGTCTGATGCTGCAGACATATTAGCCAGTTCAACTGCACCCCCTCCAACATTTATGCCACCCGCTGCCATGGCTTCCTGTACGCCCCACGATTCGCCGCTGAACTTATGAAATATTTCCCAAGTTTAAGGGTACAATATGATAAACATGTATATGTTACAATCTTACTTATTATTTAGATATTTAACTAAATAATATGTCCAGATTTTGTGTTTTAGATTTTTATTTTATACGAATCTTTTTCAAACCTGTTCCTAAATTTTGTCTTGAAATGTAAACTAATTCTTTATATCTTCGCCCATAGGTAATGTTGGACTGGCTGCGGCAATTCTACGAAGTTTACTCTGATGTGCCAAAGTTCGCTTTCGGTTTCCATGGCGAACTGAGTCATGACGACTATAATATGGTTGGGTACGCCGATTCGGATTTGGAAAAGTTTCTCAAAGGTCTCCATGATGATGGAATTCTGAACAACACTCTTTTAATCATGCTCAGTGATCATGGGCACAGGTAAGAAACATGATGCGATCGTTATTGTGTTCTTTCGGGATAGAGCATTTCCTTTTTGTGACTGACTGATATTACTCAAAAAAGAAAAAAAGAAAAAATTCAAAGAGCTCAAAGGATACAGAAATAAAATTTAAAAACAAAAATTCTGAGCCTAGTTTGATTTATGGAATGCTTTTTCAGAAAGATGATGGCCATGAACCCTTTGTAAAATATTTTAAGCACGTGAAGTAAAACTTTAAAAAATATATCGAAATTCACGTAATGTAACGAAAGAATCACAAAGTTATTAATTCGCTTTTTTTACTCATTGCTCAGATTGGTTCTTGCTCCATAAACTCCTGTCATTAACTCACTATTTTTTACTACATTGAATAATATGTAAATACATTTAATACATAAAATTTATTTGAATATTATATATAAATCGCTGTTAAGATTTTTTTATGTAAGGACAATAAACTTTTGTATGGTGCTTGACTAAGCAATTTTGTCTGACAGCAATGAGTAGTTATGTTCGATATCCGATGGGTTTTTATTTTATATTTTTATTGTAAAAAATATTAAAAATGTTTGTCTGCATTGGTTTTCCTAGATATGCAATAGCTGCAACGTGACTGTCTGTTTGTTGATTCTGTTCTTGGAGATGAAAAGTTTTAATTTAGAGGAGAGAAGGAACTACATATTTTACTTGTTACCTCCGAAAATAAATTCAATTGACTAATTTTGTTTCTCCTGTGATTCCTGATTAAGATTTTGTCGCAAGAACTCATGATTTTATGGAATATAAATAAAGTTAGTGTCAGTTGAATATATCGGTCTAGTTTAACTGCAACGAGAACTATTTTGGCTTCTTCTTCGTTGCATGTCATTTCCTTAATTATTTCGGCAATTGTAATATTTTCGGTAAATTTAGAATAATGTATCGATTTTGTAGATTGCCATATAGCATTGTTAAATATTCTTTTCATTCCTTACTACTTTGCCTTCTAAGAAGAAATAAATTTCTTTTTAATGAGGAGGCGGGGGGGGGAGTCAGGGTTTTTCTCAACGAAGTCAATCTATAATAGTTACTGTGTGTCGACATCCTTTTACCTGTCTCGTCTGTAATCTTAAATGTTATTCTAATTTCAAGATCTAAATTTCGACTACAGTTCAAGCACAGACAAATTAATTAAAATATACAAATAATCCAAAACTAGATTTTATTGATCCTCTAACAAGGAGGGTGCTCTCAAACAGGGGAATGTCTCTATCTGCGAGTACTAATAATTTCTATAATCTAGCAAAGAATACGCTTACCGGAGTATGATGCGAGTACGTCCTTCAAGAACCATTTGCTCTGACAACGTTGAGTCAAAATCTCGCCAAATAAACAATCATCACACTAACACTCTTTCTATTACCATAACGCATTATTTTCTTCAACTCAAGTCGTTTTTATACGACTTGATTATATTTATTCTCTCCACTTCTGAAATTGGCTCAATTTCTATCATTACGCTTCATTTGACAGGGAAGAAGCTTGGAACTTTTACATGAATATCTGGGACTTGAGTTAGATTCTAGGTTAACCTACAAGCAGCACATTAAATATTTATCAGTCAAATTTTGGAATAAAATCCATTTATGCAATTCCTTAATTGGCAGACAATCTCCTCTTGCATTAAAAAACAAAGTGTTGCTTAAAAAACAGGTTCTTCGCCCAATTATAACTTACGCCGCTCCATTCTACATGAAAAAAGTTCAAATTATGTAAAATAAGATTCTCAGGTTCATGACCAATTCTCCCTGGTACATTAGGAAGACAGTACTTAACAATAATCTAAAAATTGAACCCATGGAAACATACATCACCAAACTCTCGCGAAATTTATTCATCATTATTTCAAATCATGAAAACGAAATTATTAGGACCCAAACTCTATTCACAGATCCACATTCAAAATTTAATTTTGCTTACAAAACCATTAAATGGTCTCTTCCTATAAACCCCCCATAATGAAAATTCAAAGAAGAAATTATTAAAATCTATGAAATGTAAGGAAAAAAGTTTAAATAAAAAATGTAAAAAAAATTAAAAACCTCATTATCACATAACGTTGTTACTGAAGTATCACTGTCTATCTTTTGCTGTTTTCACAGTTGCCCCCCCCCCCTTTTTTTTTCTTATTGTTTTTCTGAATACGACATTTCTCCGAGGGGCGCCACCTAAATGTCTCTTCTGTCATTACTTTCTCCTATAAACTGAGCATAACGGATTATTCGCTCGTCAATCATCTTGTGTAGTAGTAGTTAAACATGAAATCAGAGAGAAACTCCAGATGTTAGTCAAAGAAAATATTCATACAAAGAGCATGTTATGATTGTACTTGTCTTGGATTTCTTCTGAACTGCTGGAATTTTTTTTTTTTCTTCCACATCACATTCATTTCATTTGTAATTCAACATGTCCGTCACTAACGAACATTTTTGTCAAAATTGTCACAAAGGGATACCTCTCGTCATAATTAAACAATTAACTTATAACCACTATTGTTTTCTTGAAGTTTACCGCAATATTTTAAATTTTCTTTCAATGGGTACAGTGTCAAGGACACAATCCCGATTGTTTTGGTAAGATAAAAGCTAGATTGCTATATTAAGCATTAGATCAGACGCGTATATGAACTTTTTGCCACAGATAGAGTAAGTTAGGGATTGAATACTGATTGTCCGTAGATCTGAATAAAATAAAACTTGGTTATCATCTGGTGTGACTTTCTATTCATTGATTTTTGCGAACGCAGTAGCCTAGTGGTCATGGTATAGGACTCGCGGCCGGCGGTTTTCGTCGAGTCACGGCTTGATCCTTGATGCCACGAAAGACCAAACATGTAGCAGGGGCTGATGCATGTTAAATCTGTCTCTGCCCAAAGTTCTCCCGTTTTGTGGTGACTGGTTATGACAGAATAGTCCCACTGTAGATCACGCATGTCGTAAGAGGCAACTAAAATGGGTACCCAGTGTCTGGGGATATAGCTGGAAACCCTGCTCCTGGGGATTATATCAGGGTACCTCAGGGACTTGCCTTCTTCAGGTAAGTACGAGCATCATGACCCCGAGGCACCCGAGTGATCTTTTTCTTTCCCATGGGGTTTACTGTCTTTTGTAAACACAGGTTATGCTCTCCAGGGATACCCTAGCAATCTTTCTCTATTTTCGATTTTTTTTTTGTCAACCAATTTTTGTCTTGTTTTAAATTTTTTCACGTCTAGACCACAGTTAAATCTTGTTTGGTGCAGCATAGCCCCATCTGGCTCTTACGTCAATATCCTTTGCATACACTCACACTCATTCACCCGTGGGTGTGGTGTGGAAGTTAGGAGAGAAGGAGTTGTCCTCGTCACTTGACCTAGGTTCAAAATTACGACGTTTATCGCCAATAGCCGTGTTGCTTCTAGTGAGGGATTAACAAAAACCAAATCATTGATCTTTGCTTCATAGTTGCTTTTAACAAAGTTGAAAAATGGAAAGTGAAGGAAGTTATAACGGGGCTCTATGATGTAATCTTTTCCTTTCCTGTACATTTACAGATTTTCTTCTATCCGCGAGATGCAGCAAGGCAAGCAGGAAGAGAGGCTGCCATTCTTCGCAGTGGTCGTGCCTCCCTGGTTGGAGAAAGTCTATCCCACTCACGTGAAGAATTTGAGAATCAACGAGAACCGTCTGGTGACGCCTTTTGACATTCATTCGACCCTCCTCACGATTCTCGACCCCAATGTGCCAAATATTGGAGATCTCTCTAGTCGTAGCATCAGTATCTTTTCCGAAATTCCTCAAGAGGTGAGCGGAAAGTTTATAATATATTTATAAATAAAAAAAGATATTACGAAGTTTTCGGATTTGGTTGATTCTTAAATGATGGATTTTAATTATTTATGAAATTAATGATTTGTTGATTTTTTTTATTTGAATCTTCTCTTTAATTAAAAATTTAATTTAAAAGGGAATGGTACTATATTTTTTTAATTTATGACTATTACAACTTTTTATTCTCAGTAAAAAAATATTGCTTAATTCCGCGCCATTGAATGTTACTTTTGTTTTCTAATTTGATATTCAATATAAAGTAAAATAGTGGTCTTCACACCTTTGGCATGTTCAAGGGAAGTTAATTCTTCTAATGACTGGTATCAAGTTTTGAAATGAATACTATGCTCTCCCCTTTTTGGATATCTTGTTATAATTACATTATGATAAATACCTGATGAAATAATTTTCATCGTAACTGAACTTCTCGCTTACTGACTCAATTTCTTTAATGTTATGGGTCAGTCGGACCCGATGGTAGAGAATTCTTGCAATTAATATCAATGTTTGCGATAGTCGGATGAATTTTAAAGCCATAAATATTTGAAATCTTTCCCTTAAAATCTAAAACAAAAAAATTAATTTTATTTCATTTCTGAAACAATGTTTAATCAAGAAAGTACTAGAGTAATACACTTTTCTTAATTTATATCCTTAAAATTCTTAAATCATTAATACTATGGTATAGGGTGGCTCTTACTTTTGTAATATCAAGCCGTGGCCTTCGAGCTCAAAGTTTTTCTGTCGTGGAAATGACGTCATGCCTTTCTCATAGGACACAGTTACGTTGTAACCGGCCTTTCTATCGGAATGGGAGGGGAGCCAAAAGCGAAACTGATTGTTTACGTTTTGCTGCAGCAAATGTACTAAACGCTAATTATTCTACGTTTTATTTACAGAGGACCTGCACTATGGCTTCTATCGAGCCGCATTGGTGTGCTTGCTTATCGTGGGCCAAGATGTCTATCGAGGATCCCATCGCCAGCGAAGTTGGAGCAGCTGTGATCGACTTCATCAACGAACTCACCAACTTCCAACGACAGAACTGCGAAATGCTCCAGTTGAAAGAAGTGACGCGCATTGAAAAGCTTCAACCGAACAAAGCGCTTCTGAAGTTCAGGAAGAACGCCGACAAAGATGGTTTCGTCGGAGAGTTCAGCGACAACACGCAACTCACGGAGATTCTGTATCAAGTGCAACTCCGAGCTTTTCCGAGCGATGCTGTGTACGAAGCGTCGGTCAAACACGACACAGTTAAGAAGACTTTCATCGTGAAAGAGGACGAACTTTCACGTGTCAATATGTACGCTAATCAAGAACACTGCATTCATGATACATATCCGAATTTGCGAAAGTACTGCTATTGTAAGACGCAGTTATGAGTCGCTTTGGTACAGACTTTTCTCTTTTTATGTTGAGAATGTTCATAAGTCGATTTCTTATCTTTATATTCGAAGAATCAAATCATTCATCTCATTCAGTGTTATCATTTTTAAAGCATAAACTTAATTAAATGTAATAACATTTGGGAATTTTTTTTTTAAATGAAGTATTGAAATTGGTATTAAGGGAAAATATTCATTTGTCAAAATAATCGTAAACATTCTGTTCTATTTATTATTTTGCTTATTTTTTATTAGCACAATCGTGAGATTTTTTTTTATTGATTTGTTACGATTTAGTGAGATTAGAATTAATTTTAAAATTTTCATATTTTCATCGTAGTTTTTGAATACTTATTTTCAAACCATTAAGTAGTATTATTCTTCGTAATCAAAGTATTTAAAGCTCCAAAATTGCAAAACAATAGCGATCAGTTCTTTATAGCGATGAGAAGCTGTTACAAAACATAGAACTAATGAGTTTTTTGCGTTAAAGGCAAATGTTTGTTTTTCTAAAGAAAATATGTTATTTTCAATCCATGAAATAAGTATTCGCGTGAGGATGTTATACAGTAACAGGATTAATTATATATTTTTGTTTTTGCCATCTCTATTCAAACAAATTTTTACTGCATATCTTATCTTAACTTTAAAACCTAATTAGAAGCAAAAGAACTAGTCTCTTAATTTTATTTCAAGTGACATTTTATTTGTATTGATTATTAAACAGAATTTTTAACGTGCAAATGCATAGTCTGGAAGTTAAATATTCTATACTCGTTTTTTTTTTCTTTTCATTTTTCAGTGCTTTAAAAAAACGGAGTCAGACTTTCATTTGTGATTGGACTTAAAATTTCATGTACTTAATATGGAATTTTAAATTATGTATAGGATAATTACTGCACTATCTATAATTATAAAATCATTTTAGGTTGCTTCTCTTAGTTCCTTTGTGACTAAAGGAATGGTTACCCTCTAGTCAAGTATGTATTTCATGAAAGAAATATTTATGTTCACGAACGTATTAATTTTTTTTCTGTCATATTGTGTTTGCACACAAACTTTATATTTTTTTTACTTCATTTCCCTCTCGCAATGAATGTTTTTTGTATGATAACTGCAAATAGCTGTTTTTGTTAAAGAAGGTTTTGAATGTGAAAAGCGTCGCATAAAAATTAACATGATACAATTTTATGGAGATTACTTTCTGTAAAACAAACTCATATTGTGTTTGTGATTTCAGTTATATATGTTTTAATTTTTCAATATATATATATAATTCGGAAACTTTTTTTAGAAAGCCAGATAAACAAATAAACATTAAAATTGTCGATTTTAATCGTATTGTAAATAAGATAAAAATTATAGAAACTCACAATTTCATTTTTGATATTTAATATATTTTCAATTATTCATCACATTTTTCACTGATGATACTCGTAAAACGCGGATAATATATCCTCATAAACGAGTTTATGTAAATTTTTAGATTTAAAATTCCCTTCTAAATATTTAATTATTAGCTTAATATCTTTTGATTATAAACTTTAAATATATTAATGTTTTGTAATTAAATACATTATGTTTACAGTAAATTACAGTAAAATAGATTATTTCATTTAAAGATTTTTTTTAGAAGTATACAAAATTTGAAATGTTCCTTTCTTTAATCTAAAAACTCCCGAAGAAATTTACAAATAAACTCTAAGCTGAAATGTGATATCAATAGTGAAGAACAGCTTAGAAAAATATAAATATTAAATGAAAATTTTGGAGTCCATTTTCATCTTTTTTTTTTTTTATATATTAATTTTTTTTTAATATTTTTTTTGGATAAAAAAAAAAAAAAAAAAAAAAAAATTCTATAATTCCGTCCATTGGCTTTCTTATCGCGTATTCTTTTCATGGATTCGGTTTTATTAGATGTCCAAAGTCCATTTGTGAAATTTAGATAAATTTTAAAATCAAATTGCACTCAAATTGTTAACAAGTACATACATACTCGTATGTATTGTAAATGTATATATTGTCTAAGTCCTACTTTATTGTATGAAAATTATTTTATGTCAGTGTGCTTTTGAAATGCTAGTTTTTTGTTACTTGTTTTCTATTTTAATTTTCTAAAGTATTTTTTTCACATTCATAATATAGTAAAATTCATAACATTAAAAATATTGCTGTTTTAAAATACAGATTTTGTTCTTAGCTATAAAAAAAAGGCAGCTTATTAATGTATCTATATCAAAAGTTTGAGTTAATAACATTCTGAAAATAATTGAACACATTTGAAATTAACATTAATTCTATTGAAATTATTATTTTGATTCCTGATATTATCCAAATTTTCGTTAAAAATTATCAGAGAAATTTGATAACATTTTGCCTTTTCTAGTCTGAAATATAAGTATTAATTAATATATATTCAATTATATTTTATAAAAATGTTATGGAATTTTAAGAAAAAAATTGCTCAAAATATTATAAAAGGAATAATCCCAACGCGTGTTGTACCAAAACGTTGTATTCGTGTATAAAAAGAAATGTTAAAGCTAAATTTTCTGATCATGTTTTAAAATCAGTCTGTTGAAAAAAAAAGTTTTGTACAGTCATCTTTGCGAAGTTTCATATTGTACGGTTAGAAAAGAAATTGAAATCAAATTGTTTTTTGCACAATTTTTTTGTTTGTTGTCTCTTTCTTGAAGGGATACGCCACTCAAAACATTTCATATCATCATTAATTTCGATATATAATAATTCTGCGTAATGCAGCTGCCATGCTATGAGTCACAGCGACCTTTCTTGCATGAGGAATTCATCTGTCGGCAATGAATGACATGCTCGCCACCTGGTATCACTGCCCCCCAAAAATGACGATTAAATTAATTTTTCCTATATTTTATGCCTTTTTTATTTATAAAATTTTATTGATATGAATTTGTTTCAACTTGTTTATTGTTTGGATGAGATAACTGAAAGTCGATAACTTCTTTCTTTTTTTTGTTCGAAAAGACACTTTATTTTGATAAGTAAAAGATACATGTAATGCATTTTGTAGTTTAGAAAAGCATGTTAAACTAATGTCAAATTGCGAACCCGATTTTGAAAAATTAAGTTCATTTTTTGAAATTCTGGGAAGCCATTAGACCTCATTTAAGCTTATCGTTTCTCATCTTAAAAATATATGTATTTCTTTTAATTTTTTTCAAAATCATTGTTCGTAATTCAATGAATTTTGATTGTAATTATTTACTTTGTTTAATTACTAAACCAGAGTTATATATGAATCCCTTTTCCCTCCCTACCCTTTCTGTGGAACTCCTCAGGCTTATAATAAAAATATTATATATATATTAAAGTGAAATATGGCACATGTGTAAACATATCGCTTGCCGACGACTGAATTAGTCTGTTTCATTGTAGTATTATATTGTTTGGTAAAAAGCATGTCTAAATTTTAAAATACTTTTTTTTATTTCCTTAAATTTATGTTTTTGATTCATACAAATAATAATAATTTTAAAAACGTTTTAAGTTATCAAATGTGAGATCCTAAGATTTTTTGAGTAACTTTGCCCTGTGAAACTGTACTTTTTTTGGTAGTTATACTAAAAATTTTAACGTAATCTTTTTCTTTTTTATGCTGTTATATAAGTTTTTCAATATCCATCTGCTTTATTATGTTACTTGTTATGTAATTACAAATAAAATTTACTTTTGTGTTGGTATCTTATTCTTAAAATTATTTCCGGATATATCCTCATAGGCTTTCGTCTTTGAATTAGAACTGAATTTGCGACCCATGAGCGATTTTTTTCATCCTTCGTTTTGGGACTTATTGTCTACTAAATAAAGATAACCTTTATCTTTAGACTTTGTGATTTTTCCTTATTTTCGATCATTTTTCTTGCTAACCAGTTTTTATCTTTTTCTTCCATCCTTACCTTAATTTTGCATCATAACTGTAACAAATAATGTAACGCATGTTTGGCGCAATTATGTCAAACATATGGTCCTTGCTCCAACCAAAAAATACCACCTCTCTGCTGGGAAAGTCAGGAGTGGTTACCGAATGGTTACGGTCACGAAATCGTGGTTTTTGTTATTTCTGTCGAGTCGTGGGTTCGAGTCCTTATTCCACTAAAAACCCATCGTTCATCGGGGCTGATGTGGCCGAGGCAGCCTAGAGTTCATGGTCGCGACTCGTGTTGTTTTCGTCGAGCCGTAGGTTCGAGCTCTGATTACACTAAAGACCAGCTGTGTAGCGGAGCTGAAGCACGTTAAATCTGGTCGTGGTCCCGATTCCTCCCGTTGGCGTGAAAGTTCGGAGAAGGATGTGCCGTTTCGAAAGTCGTCCTTGTCACTTGACCGAGGTTAAAAATTACGAAATCCGTCGCCAAATTTGCACTAGTGTTGTTTCCTATTGCATTGCTAATGAACAATCGATTTATCCTGACCGTGGATCAAAAATGCAAAAAATAATTAAGATGGGGTCATATATGAAGAAGTAAGAACCTATGTGCAAGAATCAACAATTAAATAATAATACAATGCTGCTAGTGCTGCAAAAGAATTAAATATTATCAATACTGTATGTGATATTTCTAGCTAATTTTTATGGTAGCTAATTGATTTAAAAGAATCCTTTGGTAATTATTTCTTATCATAAATCATCTGATTACATACATTAGTTTTTCTTTCTTTCTTTTCTTTTTTTTTTTTTTTTTTTTTCTTCTTCTTTTAATTGTTTTTTTTTTTCACGTGTACATAGCGATATGTTTGAGAAAAGAAATGTTATGCATTAATTTCAATCCTCATGGTGACTCATAGCATATAAATTAAGAAATTAATTCAACACTTTTTTATATGTGCTGATCAGTTGATGTATTAAATGTTATTTGTATATAAAAGCATGCTGTTGCGCCTGGATGTTTCTGTGTAATTTTATACAAATGTCGATTTTTTTTTATTTATTTGTGATTTGCTTGCTAGTTTTATCAGTTTTCAATTCCCATAACCTGCCATTTTACCTTGTGATAGTTTTATAGATACTTAAGAATTCATAAAAATAATCACACGAAAAAATAGAAAACCAAAGTGTGATGCATTGTTACAAAAATCATGTTCTGTTTTTTATAAAAAAAAAATTGCTGGATTGTGTGTGCCATAAAGTGTTTGTAAATGTGATTATTGAATAAATGTAGTAAAGTTTTTTCAAGCTATTATCTTTGTTTTTAATTTTAGTATTTTATGACTTTGAACACACACACACTCGTCAAGTGCCCCCATATAGGGATGGGAATTTCTGTTCTTTTGGATGAATTATTGTTACTTGTTCCTGATCATTTTCAAAGAATTATTCTTTAGAAGGTTATACACCTATGAAGACAAAAAGAAAGAGACGACTTCGAATAATTCAGAACAGCAAAAAAACAAGTTTCTGGCCGATCGCTGACTGGGTGTCTTCGTTCTTTTAGACGAACTGGTCCGAAAGAACATGTCGTGTCGATCTTTCAATCCACATTCTAACTCTTATGGCTTGGTAATCATAGTCAGCTCGCGGCCGGCGTTGTTTCAAGTCCAGTCGTGGACGGGAATCTTGGCGTGGTGTGAAAGCTTAGAGCGGGAGTGCCAACTCAGGTATAGTCTTCGCTATTTGACCGAGGCTCTAAATTACGAAGTCTGTCCGTCGCCAATAGCCCTCGTGGTGCTTCTGAGTGCGACGTTAATAAACACGCTGTCAATCATGGGGTTTGAGTCCCAGGACCAAGAAAAGATTCGTCGTGTAGTGGAGCTGATACACCTAAAATATTTCCAGGCTCGAAATCCTCTCGTTGGCGTGATGTTAATTCAACCAATCAAATCAATTGATGTGAATATGTACGTACCTTATCAAACTTGTCAATCTTAATTTTTTTTCTTTCAAATTTGAAAGATTTTCAGAAATTTATTGGTTTACTATTTTTTTTCTTGTAGAAAATTTATGAGAAAATACAAAAGTTTTGTGCCCGAAAATTTTCCGAGAGTGATTAATTTAAAAGGAAAATAATGATATTTGTAAAATGTTTGGAAAACAGATAGGCACTTTTTAGGTTTATAGTCGTTGTTCCTTAGCCACGACCGGTGGCGCTGCTAGTGCTTCACCTAAATATGTATAAATTACCGCTACAACGCATAAATCAGTTATTCTACAGATTAACTAGGTTATGTGCAGATTAACTTGAGGGATGCGATAAAGTGCCGAAAATCGTTTCACTTCTAAAATTACCTAGGTAATCTGCAAATTATCTGCTAGGCAATAAAAGTATTTATCGTTAAAAGTGAAAATGAGATCTTTGCTGGAACAATAACCACATTTCTGTACGCTTAAATTAACATAATGCTATTTATTTTTCGATTTATAAAGAATCAAGTTAATACAATCAAACTAACAAAAAATTAGTTGATAGAATCAATCGTTAATCAATTAAAAAAATCTATAATACAAAAAATTAAATGGTTAAAATATTATCACAATTAAGAAAATGAATTTACAAAACATATGATAAAAATTTGCTTATTTATTAGAGCAATCTTAAGATTGGTGACACTTTGAATTACGTAGCAATTGGTTTTTGCGTCAAGCACACCTATTATTAGAGCATTTATATTTGCAGTCGCATTTTATGAAACCCTGTCCAGTACCAAGGGATTCTTTTATTGCTGTGTTTGACGTAAAGATATCTCTACAGCAGGAACATTTTCTTTCGTTAAAAATCTCTCTTTGCAAACACTGAATTCAGATTTTGTTTACAGTTGTTTCAAAATACCCATTTTAGTACCAAGTTTATAAAAGCCATTCTCTTTTTTACTAAGAATCACAGCTAAAATCGAGTGGGCATCAGTTTTTGCTCGGTCTGTTTTAGGTACTTTAATTCTTACAGTGACACCATAATTGACATTTGGGTGCTTTGTATTAAAAATTATTAATATTTTCTTTGAATACTTTTATAAACCTTTCTTAGCTTCACCACGCTGAATTTTCTGATTTATAATCTATTTACAGATATTGCGTAATACATTCTTACCATACCCTTCCTTTTTAGGGTCTATTTCGCCGTTAATTGCGTGGACATATCACACGATTTACACCTGTGAGCCCCTGGTGCTACTTTTGAGATAACAATACAGACCATGTCTTGTATAGTTCTCTTTACAGGTTCTGTACGGAATTGTGATGGAAATTCTTCTGAAGTTGTGGATAACTCAGAGATGACTTCTTCAACATGCAGAGGTCATTCCTTGAGGGTGCAGGGTAATTGAATATTCTTCATAACTGTATCTTCAATCAACAGTTTAGAGGACAGTTTAAGATTATTATCAATAAATTATTGTTTCTCTAGGTGATTCTATAGAAATATAAGATATCAAGGGATATCGAGAAGTGCTATTTAGTAAGATTTGACTGTGAACCTATAATCGCAGTCTCTCATAAATCTTCTAATTTTTAAAAGTCTTCTTCAGTATTTATCGAATTAATACATTTTTGTTATAGAAGGCAATCCCATTTTTGTGGGAACATAACTTCGTGTGGACTTCTTTTAATTGCTCAATGATTGGCACGACTCTTCATGAACTGTACCAATCGTACGGTCCCACTCCACTTGATAGTTTCAATACCAGCTATCCAAGTAGTGAGCATGTTTTCAGTGTCTTGATTCGCTCGTTTTACACTTCCTTGACTATGACTGAGTCTAGGTCTGCCATTAACTACTTTGATTTCTGGCCACAACTGTGTTACACTTTCTGAGATTTTATTACAAAATTCGAGAGCGGCTTCAATACAACAAATTTTGTTAAGTGTTCTTGGTATATGAGAAGAAACTTGATTTTTACATCTAGTTAAGTATGATAATTGAGAAGTTCCACCTGGCATCTGCTATTAAAAGATGATGAAATAATCGGCTTTATAACAATTTCTTTTGTTGACAAGATGCGCATAAATGCAAAAACATTTTTATTAGGGCTTGGGTAATGTTTTTATAAAGTTTATTTTATCACTTGATCATTCTGTCTTTTTCACCATTCCCAACTGACAAATGAGTAGAGTACAATATGTTAAACAATTCTTCCTCATGAACAAACTTTTTCACACTCTGCTTATGAGACTATCCTTTGTGTTCATGAAATGGAGTGCTTTAATCTAAAACTAAGATTAAATTTACTTATGATTTTACTGCATAGATGTAGATTTTTCAATAAGTTATTTCAAAATTTTCTTAAATGTATTATTATTGCAATATGTGAACATATCATATATTTTTCGTTATGAATTCCTGAAAATATATTGTTTAAAATTCAATTAACAGAATTCTTATCTTGTGAAGAAATTTAATAATTATAGAGATTACATAATAAGACTCGTAATAATTGCCCAGTTTCGCAACTAAACGATAGGCATTTTTTTAATTACTTTTTTAAAAAAAATTAACTTTCAAATTACTATGAATTTTTTTACACTCTATTGGAAAAAAATTGAATTGATCTAGTGAAGCAATTTGGAAGGAACTATTGGTTACATTTTGTCGCATATTATAATTTACCTTTTGCTACAATGTAAAATTTGTTAAGAATGCTGATTTAATTGGAAAAGACTAACATAGAACTACGAAATACAAAGTATTATTAATAAAAAACTAAAAGAAATACAGAATGATGCCATTTCACTATGATGTTAAAAATATTTAGCAGGGGTTTTTTTCATCAAAACTTTCCAAGAAGGAACTAATTTACGATTCCAGAAACACGATATGATTTATAATTTAACATTCATTGCTGGCTTGAAAAATCTACGTAATTTAACCCTATTTTTAAGATGATAGCTTACTCACTAAACATTACGGAATAGAATTCGTTTTTTTGTGAGTTTTTGTATATGTTTGATTATTGCTTTGAAGTATTATCTTATGTGTATATGCACATTTATAGATAGCATAGTCATAAAAAAGTGGCACATCCTCAATAGCTTTTGAGTTTCTTATCGAAGCTGTGGATAAAACTGAAATCACATTGTTAACTTCCCAAAAGGAACCAACTAGAGATTGATCTCTTCACGATAGTGGTATCGTTTGAAAGAGCTTGGCTTAAAGTGGAAATACGTAGACTCGTCTAAAGCGATTCGATCACGAGATACAAAACATTTGTTCCGTTATGTGAATGAACTAAAAGAAATGCGACATTACATTTCTTCATGTATATACATTCTGTAATATAATAGTCATGGTTAGATCTTTATTATCAGCAGACTAATTCTTTGCCTGGTTCAACGGAATGAAGGAGGACATTTGCTGTGTAAGAAATTTCTTAGTCAGAAGTCGACAGACCGCGGCTCTTTGCATAGGCGTTTGCAACTCTTTAGACTTCTGTCTCTATGAAATGTATCTATAGCTTTACTTCCAAAATGGGAAAGCAATTTTGATTGGATTCGATTGGAACACGTGGACTAGAGAATTAGATACAGTTTTAGTCTAAAATAGAATTTAGTTTAATGATTTACTATACTGCTGTTTGTAGAAAATGCAACACCATGATAGAATCATCAGAATCAAATGAAATTTAATGCAGAAACGACTTGTACTGATACAAATAAATGATGAAATTTTCAAAACAAAAGAAACAAATTAAGCGTCCGAAATCAGTATTTGGTGCAGCCACCATGCGCTGCAATAAGTGCTGCTATACGACGTGGCATGGAGTCAAACAGATGTTGAATATCTGCTTGAGGAAGAGAATTCCATATCGCTTGTATGCGCAACCAAAGTTCGTCTTTGGAAACTGCAGGACGCGGATCACGAGCGAGACGCCGACCAACCATATCCCACACGTGCTCAATAGGCGACATATCCGGTGAATAAGCAGGCCAAGGAAGAAGTTGCATGCGTTGTGCTGAACAGAAGTCTCGAACAGTCCGCGCAACATGTGGGCGTGCATTATCCTGCTGAAAGATAGCTCCAGGGATGCCTTGAAGGAAAGGAACGACTTCGGGCTGTAGCACTTCACGGACGTACCTGTTGCTATTGAGATTACCCTCAATTCGTATCAAATTGGATCGTCCATGATACGAAATCGCACCCCAGACCATAACTCCGGGTGTTCGACCACTATGTCGCTCAATAATACACTCAGGAAGGCAGCGTTGCCCGGCATAACGTCTAACACGAACACGGCCATCATGGGTCCACAAATTGAAGCGTGATTCATCTGAAAAGACAACTTGGTGCCAATCAGCTCGCCTGTCTCTGTGCTCAAGAGCCCACTGCCGACGCAGCCGTCGATGATTCGCCGTGAGGGGAATCCTGTATAAAGGCACCCTTGCACGCAATCCACGGCGCAGCAGACGACGACGAATTGACGAAGCCGACAATTGTACACCTGTAGCAGTAGACCAACGTGCTGCCAGCTGCCTGGAGGAAGCTGTGCGATCATTCACCGCCATGCGGAGCAGGTGTCGATCATCGCGCTCTGACGTCACCTTCTGTCGTCCAGTGCCTGTTTTTCGAGTTGTTCGGTGCTCGTCGGTCCACTGCTTTCAAACTCGCATCACTGTGGAACTGTTCCGCTGCATACGAGCTGCTATTGCGCGATAGGAAAATCCTCCTTCTCGAAGGCCGATTATCCTCCCTCGTTCAAACTCCGTAAGTTGCTTGAATTTCTTATTCTTCCGTCGTGGAGGCATACTCAGGTCTCACTAAACGTTTGCCACTAACAAATAATCATAGACTTTTTTCAACGTCCCGCTACAGCACTTTATTTATACGCTTTCAGCATCAATTCAGAGGGCGCTGCGCGCGCCGCGCACGCGCGATGGCTCTGAAACTTTATTAATTTGCATAATATCCTATAATTGACATTTGCTGCGAATTTCATTTGATTCTGATGATTCCTTCATGGTGTTGCATTTTCTACAAACAGCAGTTTATATATATGCCTAAAACCCTTTTCAAAATTCAAGTTACTGTTGGAAAAAAAAAGAAGAGAACCTTTATGGGGAATTTAAATGTAGTTCGTCCAGTAATAGCTGAGCCAGTTGGCCCTAACACTATTCGGCAACCCTGTGACTACTCCTGAACTTTGATCGAGTAGTATTACGGCATTTCTGAAACGATACGATCGTACTATAACTGTTTATAAGAAAGTGTGTTCCTCTGCATGAGAGTATAAACAATAAATAATTAGTAGAAATAACTGAATGTGTAAATTACATTGATACGAGGCAATAATTAAAATTATTGATAAGTTGTTAATGCCATTCAACATCTCTGAACCATTCTCTTTTACAGTAGGATATAGTCACAACATTCTGATTCAATCGGTGTGAAATAAGACTTAAATGATAATTTTGCTTATCCTCAAATAACTAATTGGATTATACGTTCTGATTATTGAAGCAAAAATAAAAAAAAAATCGGTAAGAGGAATATTTTGCTTAAATTATCTTGGATTTGAAAATAATTTAGAATGATGAGTATGGAGAAAAGATCTTAATATCAATAAAATTAAAACAAGAATTATATTCACACTAAGAAAGATATTGATCGTAATCCAGACTCAATTAAAGATTTTAGCGTTGTTCTTTTGGAACACAAAGCAACATTGGGAGATTTAGATAAATCTGTTGCTGCTCTAACTATTATAGACGATTTAGAGGCTGAAATTGAAATTTGATTAGCATATAATGAATAGATTGTTCTGTGTTAGTTATACGATTTTAATCATAAGGCAGTAAAAGAAAAAAAATGCCTTTATCTGCGAAAATAGTGCTAAACAGAATTTCCAAAATGTTTTCGAATGTAACAGAGCAGAAAGTCGAAGATATTTAGCCAGGGTCGAATCATCCGGACCGCCGAAACGGTACGGATGATTCGACCAGACCGGCCCCCAACTTACCTTCATGTAAGACGAGAACGGAACAAAATAGAACAAAGTTTCATTACAAATTTTTTTATTGATTTAGTGGACCATCAAACAATGAAACAAAAAATTAAAGGAACTGCATAAATACATAAAATTTTAAAGGTGATTCATCCCATTTAAGGTAGTCAACAAAATAATGAATAACGAGGGTGGTTCAAAAAGTACCTGTATTCGAAAATAGATGGTATCATTATGGTAAATTGTTGTTACCATCTGTTAACTGGAGTCGAAACAAATTTGACATTGATTCATAGTTAGATTAGATTTGATAATCATTTGCAACCCAATCAAAATTTGATTGCTGCCGCGTCGAGTTGTTTATTCCTTTTGCATCGAGCTGTTGCCGTCAATGAGACATGGATTGATCATTATGCTCCAAAAATCAGACAAAAATCAAAACAATGGGATTCTTCCTGTGAATCTGCCCCCAAGAAGAAGAAGAAGATCTCATCAGCTGGAAAAGTTATGACGAAGAATTTTTGAAGTGCAAAAAGGTGTTCATGATCACGAATACGGGAACTTGAGACTTATATAGCTGTCTATTGAGTTCTGACGTTTGCTAAAAACAAACCATTTTCGATGCTACGAGCACCATCTGTTGGATTTTCTAAGAACTTATTATTGAACGACCTTCGTATAATAGAATTTATTTGCAAAATAATTTTACTTAAGAGTAAATTTCGCAAGACACTACTGTTATTTGTAATGTCAAATAAAATATCATTTGTAATTGATTCCAGAATATCTTTCTCAGACCTCATCAACATAAATGCCTCCAAATGTTCTCGGGGTAAAGAGAGCTCTTCAATGTATTCAAAATAAATTTCAACTTCGAAAAGAAACGTTCACATGCAACTTGAGAAATGAATAGATTTTTTAAAAAAAACATAGTAATTTCTGCATATATGTTGACCACGGGAATTATATTCGCCGTTTTCATTTCTTGCAGCATCAGTTGTAGTTATGTCTTCATCATCTTTGGGTTTCGACGGTGTCAGTAATAAATTTTTCCATTTCCTCGAGAAGTCCAAGAGTTCGTTTTTGAAAACTTCTATTCAAACTTCCGGATAAAATAATTGTAATTTATCTCTCACGTTTTGAAGAACTTCAGACGATACTTTTTCTGCAATTTAGAGAAGTTTTCGGATTAGAAATATACGAAATAACTGTACAATTCTTTGTGACGAGCAAATCTGGACTCCATGATGTTGATAACTTTATCTAGAGTTATTCTGTCTACATTAATTCTGAATTTCTCTTTATAAGAGATGGTGACTCGTCAGGTGCTTCATTACAAAAAGTTATCTTTGTTCATTTTTTCAAAATCGGTGTTTCAGTTTCAACTTGAATTGGGATGCCATTTTCAAGGAATTGTTTATTAGTTTGACTTTCAAAATTATTTGGCATTTTCAACAATCACATCAAACTTTCTCTAAATTTCTTTCAAAGAAGAAATAGTGCCTTCAACCATTAGGTATGCTTGTACAAAATTCAAGCAAGTAGGGGGAAGTTAGTATGAATATCTATTGAAACATTTATGCAGTTAATTAATTTCATACCTAAGGGAATCATTCTGATACGTATGTAATTTTCAGCGCACATCCTCACTGGAATCACTGGGATTTGCAATTTCATGCAAAGCTTGACATAATTCTAAATGGACACCTGATAAACTGTCGAATATTTCAAAAAATGCACCATCTTGTTTCGCCGATAATATTCACAAAAACGAAAGACAAAGTCGATTTTCAAACGAGCATTCGTAAATATGATTCTCGCGGAAAAATCGCTATTTTTTTAGTAAACCAAATTAAGATGTGACGAGAATGATTTAGTTTAGTGATTTCTCCTATCACCAAATTTAATACATACGTGTAACACCAAATTTAATACATACGTG
>BMAW01023678.1:503407-533203 GCA_019974015.1 Nephila pilipes | reverse complement strand
AATACATACGTGTAACACCAAATTTAATACATACGTGTAACACCAAACATGAATTTGTTTCGGAGAATCTTTAGAAATTCACATTGTGAAAACATTATATTGCCCTTGCATATTTCCTACACCATCTGTTGAATTGTCAATGCAAATATGAATTTCATTATTTAACTCATTTAGGCCAGGTTTTACAATACTATGAGTATATTTATTCTTTTCCAGACACGCAATCTATAACACCTAGCAACCTTTCACATACTTCATCGTCTTTAACATAGAGCACAATCACTGCACATTGATCTAACTCCTTAATGCCCTGTATTGTACCAATTTGAATACAAAATATTTTTGCGACATTTATTTTTTCTGCAATTTTTTTGCTTAATCAGTTTGGAAATTGTCATGATAATTGAATTCGCTGTGTTTTAGTTGTCACAAGGTTGCCTCTTCTTCTAGAATTCTTTGTAATTTTTATTCGAGTTTGACTTTCGAGAATAACATTCTCTATATATATTCGAAGAAGTGGATCAAATTTTGAAACAAGAAACATGATTTCTAAAAAAAATGCCATAATCGATATAATCAATCAGTAGAGCTTCATTACGACCGTCTTCGCTTCGTCTACAATCGTCTCCTCTGTAGCTTAATCCTCATTTTCCACTTTATTTACTATGCAAATAATGATTGTCAATTATTTTCAATTTTGAGTCTCCTTTTAGTAGTAGCACTGGAAAACAAGATCATATCCAGCCCCATATTTTCTCTGTGCATAAGGTAAGCTTCATTACTAAGTACACCCAACTCTTTTTTACACGATTTTGAAATAACACAGTTCACCAAAATACTTTTTATACGAATTTTTTGTTCTGGCCCGAATTCCCCATTTTTTTTTCCAATTCTAACTTTAACAGCGTAATCAGAAGACGGTCGGTTCCTGTCCGTACATATGGGAGTGACACATGTGAAGTTAAAATATATTTTAGATTCAGTGGAAGAAAGAAATTTGACTGTTGTGGAAGCACAGAGAAAGTTTACAATTATGGATTGTATTACACATGCTTCGTTTGCCATCAATAGTTGTGCCTGTCGACCTCAAATGTTTGTTGAAAAAATAATTTGCCCAGCATGCGTCAAAAGTGGAAATTTCGTAGAACAAAAATAAGCTGTGTGTTCAGAAATTATAACACTATCAAATGCAATTGATGGCGAAGATTTTAACAACATGCAAACGACTGATATCGAATAATTGATGGTAGATAGCCCTATGGTTGAGGACGATTTGATCGAATTTATGATAGTTTATGATAATAAAGAAGTCGATAGTGAAGTTCAGCCATTTAATTTGCGAGGGCTTGAAATTTGCTAGTTACAAGTATGAAACAGCATTTTCCCACTCATGATCCTGACATAGAACGTGCATAAAATTTCAACGTAATCTTAACTTTCGAGTAGCAGGATATCAAGAATTATTAATGAACTTAGAAAACCAAATAAACAGATTTTGTGACCAAAAAAAAATCTACAGAGGTCGTTAATATCGAACGAAATTCTTCTTTTGAATCAAAGCCTACAGTTGTGCTAGACATATCTGACACATCTGATGATAGCATTTTTGATCCAATTCGTAATAAACTTCCACGCTTGTCACTAAGTAGCGATTAATAGTTGTTAGTAAGTAGTTTTATTCCTAATTTAAATTTGAATTTTTATATGTTGCATGTACCTATTGACTGAACCTTCACTGTACACGAAATTTAATTTTTTTTTTGTAATAAAAATGAATTGTTTTTTGTTTATAAATATGTAATATGGATTTAATTGTTCCTTTTTTGCATGGTTTTTTGGGAAATATTTAGAATTTTTCCATCTTTAACGATTTTTTAAGGTTGTGGAACATATCCCCAATATATGCCATATGTCGCATGTATTTTTTACTTGAATTTTTTTGCATGGTTTTCTAAGGAACGTATCTACCTTGTAAAAAAAAGAGTAGGATGTATATGTACTTTCGTCTTTCTGTGTTCCCCTAGTCGCGTGTAAATAAGATTAACAGTTGAATTGGACCAAACTGCACCGAAACCTGTGTTATCATTCGAAAAATCTAAACATACTCAGTAGAGCTAATTATGAGTTGATAAATTTAAACTCGGTGAGTTTCTTTGAAATCCAGATTTCAGTTCATGAAGTTCATTCGGTTCATTCCAGATCTGGTTCATTCACCAGATTTCGGTTCATTCCAAACGGTTCATGAAGTGTGGCACAGATTTGAATATGTAATATGGATCTGATCTGGAATGAGCTGCCCGTTTCTGTTACCCAAGCCCTGTTCGACTGCATGCCTAACCGGGTAAGGGCTGTTTTACCCCTTACCCGGTTTCTACTAATTTCGTACCCTGTAACTCCCCGAATTTGCTTGTAAATTTAATCATTTTGTTTTCATGCCATACTGTTTACGTTCACAAAATATCTTTTTTGTATATTTGCTTTTGTATTTTGTATATTTGCGAAATATTTACTCTTCTTTAGGGTGTTGCAATTTTAACCATCCAGCAGTGTATATAGAAATTTCAACAGTATCTGCTTCTTGCTCCTCAACTAATGTTCTTTTTGAATATGTTTGCACTACCACTAGTTCCTGCGTCATGTGATAGATACGGAATGTTAGCCAATTTACGTCTTTCGTTATCTTCGGCGGAATTACTGGTGTTGCGGAGGATAGCTCAGATACAAAAAATTGTAAAAAAAGTAAGAGTGGATTGTATTAATTTAATAAAACAAACAAAATTTATTACTTTGGATACCGGTGTGTAGGCAAAATGGTACATTAAAGTACATGATTATCAACTATGCTTACCTTACTAGTCAAAAGTTATATTCGAACTCACCGGCGTGGCGGCAAGGAACATGGGTCGCTTGGCACTCGTCAACCGCAGAATTGCGACAAGCCAAACCGTACCGAACAACTGGTATCTACGCTTACTTCATTTTGAACTGTTGGCTTATTCGAATTTTCATTTGTTTTCTGGTTTTCTTGATCCAGAAAAGAAATCTTCAACTGAATACCTGGACGTTGCAGATTCTTCCAACAGTTTTTGGCGTTTCTCTCGTAACATTTCCGCTTCCCCTCTCTCTTGAATCCTTTGTTTTCCATGGTAGATTAAAATCTAATAAATAAGAAGAAGTGGATGATTTAATCATAAATTTACCTTCTTAATTGCCTTATAAAAGGAATATTTAATTTGAAGTTTAGGAACCGGAACTTTATGTAAAACAATGGTACAGAGGAACGGCAGTGTTGGAAACTTACTCACGAAGAATTGCACTTGTCAAAGGAGTCAGCACACTGGATTACACGATTACACAATCCTTTTCAGAAGCTAACTTGGCACGACCTGTGAAGGGAGATGTTGAATCTTTTGGAGCAAGATAAAAAAGATATATTTTGGTCACCTGGTAACTATGGAAGAATCTTGAAAGCAAGAAACAAACAAGGCGTCGAAGAACAGTACTCGCGTCACTCCGAATAGACTAAGGTGCAGAAGTCTGGAGAGAAAATCATACTTTTGTCTTTTAGGATTGTCGTGAAATCATCTAAAGAGACTACTTGGAGAAGGGTCAGATCATCATTGGCGTTTGTTACAGTAGACTGCTGAACAAATTACGTGATGCTTTGATCAAGAAACGGCGCTGCAGGATCACCAAAAGCGTCCTACAATGGACGTGCTCACGTGCTCACTCATCTAAAGGTGTGGTTGAAGAATCAAAATGATGAATCTATGAAATTTTGCCAAAATCCGCCTGTACTTTCTATCTCACCCGAGCGACTTTTTCTTATTCCCAGAACTAAAAAAAGCATTACGGGTCAGAGATTTGACAAAACAAATGGCTTCATTCAAGAGGGTCAACAATGATTTTCAATGCAATATGCAAAATTTGGCAACCATGACATTCGAGAGGTTAAGAAATGCTAGGAGAAATGTATAATTTTGGATGGAGATTATGTAGTGAAGTCTTAATAATAACAACAGAAATTGCGTTTAGATCTCGATAATTTTTTAAAAATAATTAAAACTTAAAAATATCACCTCGTATATATAATACGTTTGATCTTTAATTATAATAAATGAATATACTAACTTTTTAGTAAAAATTATTGATTTTTCTACGTTCTAAGTTATTGGTTGCGATGAAAAAATGGTTAATGCAGGTTCTAATAATAATATCTTATGACAACTTGAGCTTTGGGATGTCTTTTCAATGGGGTTTATATTTGATACATACAAATAATTTATCATTACATCATTTATTGCAACATTTGGACAGAAAAACAACTGAGCCCAAAGGATACCTTGAAGAAATTGAAAAGATAGAATTTTGCAAAATGATTCATGTAGTAAGCTTAGAAAATATAAAAATAATGTTGCTTGATATTGCCAGTGGTGTATTTAATACAGATTAATGATATATATATATATATATATATATATATATATATATATATATATATGAAGTGCGTACTCCAATTTCAAACGGAAATTTTTCATTAAATTTGTCATGAATAGATCCAGAAAAACTGATTCATTATAGATGATATGTTTCAACAAAAGACTCTTGGAGGAACTTAAAATTTTAAAAAAAGTATGTTATTACAGAATACGCATGTACATGGATGGTTTGAAAATAAAAGTCATTTTGTTGGTATTAGAGTCAAAGTTTATACATAATAATTAAATAATCTTCATATCTGTCGGAATAGTTAGAGCATAACAGATAGAACGTTACAAAGAAATGCAAAGAAAAAAAATTTTTTTCGCAAAAATGGCCGACATTCGAAAACACGTGAAAGAATTGGGCCTTCAAATAATTTTAAAATACATACAAAGAGCTAAAACAGAACAAAATGCTCGTGAATTTCTGATTCATATATATAATTTTAAAATAGATGACTATATAGATCTCATGTACTGACAATTCACTTACGTTAATTGGACTAACACTTACGGTATTTGTTTCTGATAAGGAACATACCACTGATTATCTATGTTCTTTCTGAAATTCTTCCACGAGGTGAGCTCTGTTTTTTTATTTTCACACAGAAAAATAGCGGAGCTATATGAAATATTCGTAAATCTTAAAATATTATTAGTGATTTCATTGGCTGCCAAAATTTACGTTGTAGAATGTGAAAATTTCACACAGACGATTACACTTATAAGTGACTTTTCCTCAAGTAGGCTAATTAATTCATTTAAATTGTGTTCATTCACTCCGCTTTTCTTTCGACCAATAGAATAAAAAGGCTTTGTATTCGGTATAGCAAATTTTATTTTGATCTAATAAGAACAACTTAATTTAAAAGCAAGATTTTCAATATGCAAGCGTGATGCGATAAAAAAATTCTTGTAGTATTTCATTACAATATTTATCGAGTTGGATTGAACGAGAAAATTTTTCCTATGAACCACAAATTCAACTTGAGTTTAAATCAAATTTCGAGTTATTTAAATGGTTTATAACACTATAAGAAATCCCAAAACATGTTATACGCATTTCGGAATATTATTGTAATAAAATAGTGCATTGAATTCCGTTGATAAACACGGAGGAAAAAAAAAGTACGTAACTGAAACGATTACTTGGTACGAAGGGAATGGTGTAAAAACTGCATATCTGTAAATGAAATAAAATTTTCCATTCGAAGTAAGAAATGCGACTTCCTAAAGCAATTTTAGAAAATTTCACGTTTTTTGGTTTCCATATTTTTGAAATAAGAAACAAAAATAGGCGTCAAGGTTTATATAATATCGTATAGTTAAATTTACTTCATGTTTACTTTTTTTTTAGATGTGACATTACCTGCAAAACATTATCATTTTCCTAAAAAAAGACTTGCGTACCACCTTTGTCATTTCTAATGATGTCACTGAGGTACGAGATTATGTTCATTACTTTCAAAAGATTCCGGAAACCAGACTTATTTTAGGGAAAAAGTTTCTTAACAGTTTCAATTGACCTTCAGAGAAATTCATTTTATTATTAAATCTCTCCAGATGAACGTCTACAGAAATCGTAGAAACTTTTCGAGTAATGAGCATTTAGTTCAAATTCTAATAAATGGAATTATCATGGATTATCAAAAAGGTAAAGTAACCTTCTTTTTTTGTAGAAATTAAAATGTATGAAACCATTTGAGGTTTTTTTTTTAAATAAAATTTATTTTAAAAATCTAAACTTTTACAGTTAGTTGGAAACGAAAAATTTAAATGGTATTGAGAAAATTAAACCAGTTAATTAATTATTTCAGTCATTAAAATTTAAAGAGATAATTGTCATAATTCTCGAAAGGGAATATCACACTCAAGTTTGAATGTTTACATACGCAAAAATTTCATTGCGTTTGGAAATAGTATTATTTTCAATGTTTGAACTTCATATATGCTTCTGGAGATCACAATATTTTTCTGTAGTTTTTAAATTCAGAAACAAAAAGCAAAATTAATATTTTATTGAAAAGCTTTTACTCTTGAAAACTGATTAAAAATTTATTCTTATCATTTATCTTGAAGTTCAAAACAATAGCCTTTCGTGAAAAAGCGGAAATGAAGTCTTCAAGAAATTTTAATTAACTTCTTTACCTTTTATTTAACCATTTTTTAAAAAAAGGTTAAATGAAATTAGTGTTATCATTCTTAAAATGCAAAGCATTAAAATCGTGGTTTTTCAGTAATTGCATTTAAGATGGGTTTTTTTGCCTATAATTATCCTTAAAAGTATAAGTAAAAATTATTATATTGAAAAAAATTCTGGTGCCTTATTATATTTTAAAATCGTTGAAAGTTAAGGAATTTGGAAGTTACTTTTAAGCTAGAAATTATTTGAGATGTTTTATCAATTTTCGAGATATCTGGTATATATTTCTTTGACATATGTAAGAGAAAAATCAGATACGTTTTTATAAATATTTTCAGGATAATTTTGTGGTATAAGTACTTGGTATTTCAGTCATTACTATAGTGTAAAATATTTATCCTATCAAGCTAAAAGTGGAAATTTTATATACATAGTTTTTATGATTCGTAAAAATTGCCCAACTGTTGCCTGGTAGGTGTAGATCAGAGGAATGATAAGTAGCAGTTTGAGAAGAGGGAATAAAAATCAGGAAGGGATATAAACTTATATGTATGCAAGCTGAAAAGGAGAGAAGTTCTAGAAAAACCAGATTAAATTTCTAAGGAATAAATTACTTTTTTCTAGAAATCTTTGAAAATTAAACGGTTTTCTTATTTGTTTTTGAAATTCCCATTTCAAAGTTTATCGTTAGTGTGTGTGATAAACTAATTTAACAAGATGTTTTTATGATGCATTCAGTGCTTGATTCGGAAAAACAATTCCTTTTGAATTTAAGTATTTTTTGCCTGTCTTTTTGCATATACTTTTATCATAACGACGAACTGGGCCTTAAGAGATGACTCAATTCCTCCTTATACACAGTTCTTGATTTCTCCAAATTATTTTTTGAAAGTATAGAAATTGCTCATAGAATAATAGCAAGTATAAAAAAAATATTTTTTTTGGGGGGGGAGGTAGATGAAGAAAGTTACACGAGTGCACTCAAACGTTATAGTTTAGGCTCCTCTAAACATTTTTATAGATTATTCTGCTCCTTCAAATAAGCTACACTTTTGAACATCGCTATTTCGATTTAATACATTCGTTATTTTGTATATACCCAAGTATTTATATTTCATTTTGAGTCCTGGTTCCTGTTGAGTACATTTGATGATGACAAGATCTTGAAGCTTGAAAATAGTTGCTGGTTTTTGCCGGAGGTTGTAATTTCTTCTGCTTTCATCTTGAATTTTCAGGATTTGTTGTTTAGTTTGTTTCCTTAACTCGTCATGGTTGTTGACAAAGTCAGTTTGGATTTCTTCATTATGTAAATTTGTGATATTGAGATCTTGTGGTGTCTTCATTTTAATACCATACAGCAATTCGAAGGGAGTTGTTTCAACACTTCGTTGGAACGTTGAATTTACAACCTCCTGGACTTCTTTGACATACGTTCCACAACCAGAAATAATATGAGATGGATTACCAAATGCGTATTTTTAATTTTCAAATATTGAAATAACTTCTGTAGCATCAGTTGACTTCTCTGGGTAAAGCTATATGAATTTTGTGAATAAGTCAATGACGGTAAAAATATGTTTGTAGTTCTTGTTTGTGAAAGGGAATGGATCTAAATGGTCAACATGGTATGTGTATAGAGGAATGGCGCTTTTCTCGATAGGGTGTAGAAGACTATCTTATTTACCACATTTGCGATTAACCAAAATATATCGAACACAATTTTCGATACCTACTTCTATATTTTTAGATTTTATAATGACTCTTGCCATATAAATTAAAACATGACTTTTGGTAATCAAATCCTTAAATATTGCGTTTATGTATCGCTCAAACACAGTTGATGATGTGCAACGGTTGAAAGGAACGCGTAGAAAATGAAATTGTCCATTAAGTGTCACAAATGATGTGTATCGTTGGCTTTTTTGGTTCTATTTCTAAATGAAAAAAAAAAGCATGTCGTAGATCGACCGTAATGAATATATTTGCTTCTTGAAGGTTATCAAGCAGATCGTCTATTAAATTTAAGGGATATTTATCTTTAACAATGTTTTTATTAAGTTGTCTATAATCAATACAAATTCTTGGGGCTCCATCTTTTTCCCTTACTGCAACTACATGGCTTGAAAATTCAGAAGAACGTGGCTCAACAATACCATCAGCTAACCATTTTGTCACTAGATCACCCATAATTTTTCTTTCAGCAAAATTTAATCATCGTGGTCTATGTGGTTTTGGTATTTCATTCTTTAAATTAATAGATATCTGGATATCAGTAGTTTTAGTCCTAATTGGCTTATAGTTTGAAACCAAATTCTGAAGGACATCTCGTTGAGTTATAGTAACATTTGATATAATTTCGAGTTCAAATTTATCATTTATTGAGGTATTAGAAATCGAAAATGATTCAACATTTCCCGCTTTAGTGCTGAAATTTTTGTCTGTGAGGCATTGTCTGTGTTGATTTTCTATTTCGATCTGTATTAAAAAATCTATGCCAATAATAGTATTTGGCATCATAGTTTCGTTATTAACAACACAAAAGCTAGCAATAAATATCTGATTATCTTCTGACAAGTTCTTGTATACCGATTGATGAAATGCGCCCATTACCATATGTTGTAAGTGACCCATGAAAAATAGTTAAAGTTGATGACCCACTTTTTTTCATGTATTTTTGTTATAATTGCTTTCTTACTTCCGGTATGGACCAATGCGGTTAATTTATTATAATTAAAAGTAGTAGTTTTATTCATCAAAGGAGGTAAATGATTTATTGGCTCGATTTGAAATAGGTATGTTAGAACATTTTACAGAAATATGACCAAAATTTTTGCAAATACGACATTTTAAACCTTTTTGTTTGTCGAGACAAAGATAAAGTTTATGTCCTGACCTGTCACAATTAAAACAAATTATTTATTTAGTATATGCACTATCATTTCGGGTTTCAGATCTAAGAAAGTTATGCTTTGAGTTCATTCCGCGTCCTAGACTGAATTTTAAAGTAACATGAGAATTTAGTCTTGGAATGGGTTTCTTTTTTATTTCTAACCATTGACAATTTTTATATATATTAAGTTTCTCTTTAAATTCTGGAATAGCTTTAGCATCGTATAAAATAGCTTTTATACAATATTCAAATAATGAAGATTAATCAATAATTTCATAGAAAGTGCTTGCGAGTTTTCGAACTGCAATAAAATGTTCGAAGTTATTAATTATTAAGTAATTTAACTGTATATAAATAGCATTTAATTGATGGCAGAAATATTCTAATATCACTTTCTTACGAAAGCTATGTCGTAAGATTGCATTGCGTATATAGAAAACTCTTTGCCTGACCTTCTATCAAAGTTTATGCAATTATTATTTTTTGCTGTTCATTCAACGGTGGGGGGAAAAAAGAAACGATTCTTCACAATCTTGTATAAGACATCTTACGCCATATGTATCAGAACTAGTAAAGTTTCGATGAGAATTTCTGAGATCTTTCAAAACAAAATAGAGGCAAGGGTTGAGATGTTACGATTCGTTTCTGCAGGCATTACAGAAGGGGAAAGGGGGGAAGTAGGATTTTTTTTTCTATTTCATCATCATAATTTACTGTTTAGTGATTTAGAGTTTAAAACCTGCAATTCGTTTAAATTCGATAAGACTGAAAAAAAAGCACTTTTTTATTACAGTTCGTATACAGACCTAACACTATTCTAAAAACATAAACTAAATCGTTTATAAAAAAAGAATCGGATATTAATTTTTTCCGATCTTCAATATTGAAATCAATGGGAAATGAGAAATTCTCATTTTTTTTCTTCTATAAAGATCAAATGCATCGTTAAATAATGTAACGTTTAACAGCTTAATTGTTTTAATATTTCCTCTTTTAAGAAAGTTTGACTCAACAGGAATATAATTAAGGCGTCTGTTATTTTTGTAGAGTCGATTTTTCAGAGAGACTGGAGCAATCACAATGGAACAGTGACACAACGTCAGATATCAGTTTTCGTACCATGCTAGAAATATAAGTACCGACTGCATAGAAATACTGACAAGCTTACGATTATAAGAACCGTCTGTACTTCACAAGTTCTCGATCATAAGTACAGTCTGTACTTAGTGAAGAAGGCGAGAGTCCATGTTGGTTTTTGGCGGCTGCCAATTCATCAGCTTGTTCACGTAGTGAGTTTCAGTTCACTTTTAAAATATTTATTGAACCATTCAAATATTAAATTTGGGTTCATTTGCCGAACCCTCATGTGGAGGTTTGCATTGGAATATTACAAAGAACCAAGCATATTTTAAGAAGAAAAATGTTTTATTAATGATGAAAAACTTAAAAAAAAAAAAAAAAAAAAAACACTTACGCGCATTTCTGCGCGTTTACACCAAAAACACTCACATGCTAATATGCGTTGTACGTGGAGCTGCTGTAGTGCAGTGGGACGATTCCCATATTTATATATATATATATATATATATACAAAGAGAGAGAGAGAGAATATGTTTCTATATATATAGAAACATATTTTTCTCATTCCAAAGTATGGAACAGTATTTAAAATTAAATTATCTTAATTCTATTCAATTAAGATGTGCTATGTAATTTGACTAATTTTGTTTTTAACTTGGTTACAATAAGCATTGAGTACGATGAAAAATTCATTTAGTTTGTAGTTTTACACAGAAGCTCATTAGCTTTTAAAAATTGTCGATTTGGATTGGTTTTTGAACTCTTAAAAGTTTTCAAAGAACCAATCCAATTGAAATAAGATAACTTAGAAAACAAACTTTTTTAAAAACGAATCTAATGAAATAAATTTACAAATCCAAGGTGTAAATTTTAATTATTATTATAGCCTTAGAGACTAATTTTTTACCCGTACAGTTAATTGGGACATGAAAAATTTACCTAAGCACAAATTTTATTAAGAGTCGAAAAATTCCATTATTTACTTACCTTTTGTCAGTGTTGATGTGATTTTTATTTATTCATAATTTTGAAGACATTCTGAAATGATACGGAAGAATTTCCAAAATTTCAAGATGAATGACAGAATGAATAACAATTGAGAAATCGAAATTTAAATTCAAAGGAGGCTTTGAGCAGCTTTAGATGCAAAAAGACATTTACGTTTACTCTGAAATACATGTCTTGGATCCTTACGTTTTTAACTATATTTATTTCATCATATGTGATGAAATATAAACTTTGCTCGCTTCCCATTCTATAAACTAAAAAAAGAAACTATAAATACAGTATTTTAACTGTTCATCGTGACCAACCCAAGAAACAATATCGCGAGATTATTATTTCCAATGCTTAACGTCCACCTGTAGAGGATGTTTTGTAAGGGGCGAGAGTAATATATCACTTGCACAACTCCCTCAAAGTCAGTGTGTAAGCAATCGAGTTGCCACTCGTGAATAGGGATCGCGCAGTCTTGCGATAATGATAGCACTTAATAAATTCATTGTTATTATACAGCCAAATCTGTTCCTTGTCTAGGAATTTAAGAAAGTTAATAGTTTCGTTAGGGAATTTAAAATGTTATCAGCAAACAGCGTAGATCAACAATGTAACGCGGCAGGATTTAAAGAAAAATAGTAGCTGTTGTAATTAGAGTTATAAAGTTGTAAATCTGATCTTGTCTGAAGTGTAAAGATAAGTGAAATGTGAAAAAGTAAGCCAAGTTAAGAAAAGTAAAGAAAGTGTGTTTCTACTAGAAGTGAGATGAAAAGGTTTGTTAGTAGAAGTAAACTTATCTTTAATACGACGTCCTGTCGGTAATAGAACTTATTCAACATTCCCCCCTCCCCACATGTTCGGTGTTATATTTTGAACTACTGAAGTTACTCGCATTTTCGGTTCGTCAATGTTTACCAAATGTGGAGAGAAAATTATTTTATCGTTTAAGTAGCCCCAATGAAAAAAAAAGTCGCAGGAAGCTAAATCACGGCTTCTTGGGAGCCACTGATTAAGAGCATGATCTTCACCTTCTGTGAGAGAAATCCACTGTAGCAGGAATTTCTCTTATTGGTATCCACAAATTGACGTGGAAAGTGTTGAAAAAGATATTGATTTTCAAACAATACAAGTTACAGCTGGTACACGCTTTTACCCAAAACGATAAAGAACAGAAAATTAATTTTTGCAAATATGCTCTAAACGAAGTCGACAAAGACAAGTCTTTCATATTTAACGTTTTTAACCATGAGGCGACGTTTCATATGACCTGTAAAATCAACCGACGTAATGCTGATATGAGGAACATTTGGAATGGCACACGATTTTTCAAAAGTGATTTTTTTTTGCCCAGATCGCAAGACAAAATTTTCGGGCCATTTTTTTTTTTTTTGTGTGTGTGTTCGTTGTTACTGGTATTACTTACTTGGATATGTCACAGATTTGGCTGTTTCCATAGTTAGAAGAAGAATTCGGAGTCGTATGATTATCGACTGAATGCCAATCATATTTCTTTTGGTGTTCTTATTGAATATTTATAATTTTACAAACTTCAAAGTATTATTTTTAATTTAAGTTGTACAAAAAAGTTGAACCTTCTCAAGTTTTCAAACATTAGCTCTACAGAGTTGGGTACTCTTTTGTAAACACCTTATGATTAAAGAAGCTAACAAAAAAAAAAAGAGTCTCGAATATGAATTAATTAATAACAACATACCAGGTAATGTTTCTTTTAGATAAATATGAAATGTTATTAATAGTATTTGTTTTTAGTTCTACTTTATACTGTACATTTGTGTAAATGCGAGAGGGACTATGATAAATTTCAATAAATAATTTTCAATTTTAGTATGTCTCATTTTCTACAATTTTTAACTGTTGTTGATAGAAAAAAAGTGTAGATAATTTTGTGTGTGTATTACTTTATGGGATATTAGAAAGCCCAGTCACTTTCTTCGAACAGTCAAGAGATGAAATTTTAAAATGTTCCTGAAAAGGATTTTATTACTATAAATTGCAACTGATAAATTAAAATAAAAAAGATTAAAACACAAAATCAATATTCCTTTTTACAGAAAAATAACACTAGTTGATTAGATGTAAAAATTTTAAGCATAGCGTGTAATATCAGTTTATTAGAACAGTTTAGTAGAGAACACACCCTGAGTTTAAAATTTTTTTGCTTTTTACATGGGATGGGTTTTCCTTTATATTTTTATTAAAACGTTTTTCTGAATTTCACTTGGTGTGTGTGTGTGTGTGTCATCAAATTTTCGATCGTTAATTTAGCCAACTTCCCATCAAGCTAGAGCTTTGAAATTTTGGGAATCGTTCGTATTCGCCTAACAATGCATTATTTAGACATTTGCCACAAGTTTTAACTAATATTTCAATAATTTTAATAAGTCAAAATATTCTTTCCTCTCGGCGCTTTTAGGATTGAGGAAAAAAATTCTTTCCCCCTATGGGAACACCGGGCATTCCCCACACGCCACCTGAGGTATCGTAAAATTTAAACTCACAAAGGAGAGATAGTAAGGGTTGCTGACTTTTGGTCTGTAATCATTCGCAAGAAAGAAAGATTTCCAATATTTGGTGCAGTATCTTATCACAATAATTTTTTCTGAATTCTGGTTCCCATTTTTTTTAAAAGAATGACTTAAAAACTTTCAAATGCATGTTTTGATTTTATGAGTATTATGAATTTTTTAATACGCTTACAAATGTCTCTTTTTAAGTAAATTTTAAAGTTAAAAATAACTAACAGTTTTAACTAATATTTCAATAATTTTCTTTAACAAACTTTGCCACCATATAAAAACGTTGTTTTTAAAATCGTTGGTTTTTATATCAAATTATAAACGCTCTCATTTCTATCATATAGCTCTTCACTGAGCTATTTTTTCTTTCTTTATTACACAAGAAACTACAGTTCTGTTTTACAAATTTGCTTAATTTTATTCCTTCGTTCGAACAGTTTGTCTTATGAAGATTCAATAGCATTTAAAAAAAAAACAATTATGGAAACGTGTCTTCATGGATGTGGACTTCAGAATAGTTTAACTAGTATTCGAATGTTATACTTTCAATAATATTCAATAAGAGTTCCAAAGGTATCAAAATTGTTTTCAGTAACTGAATATTTTCTGATATGCATTTTGGTATCAAGCACGGCTGTTTTTCAAAATAACACAGTATATTCCACAATTTTTTTATTCGTAAATCTTTCATTGGTTATTTAACGACACGTTTTAATTAAAAGAAAAACACGAGTAGATTATAAGACAACAAGAGAAATAAAGACTTATAAAATTTTTTTTTCATTCTCTATTAGTTCAATTATTATTGCGTATAGAGAATATCAAGTCTTTTAATGGTATAAAAAGCTTAAGTGTTCTATTTCCTGAGTGTTTGTATCGTATTTTCATACTTCATAGTGCTCAAACATTATGCATTAAGTTTGTGAGATAGTATAGGCGCGGTCAGTAATAAGTATTTTTTATGCACCATATCATTTTAAGGGCGCGGTAGGTAGTAAATACTCTTTTATACTAGTAGTGAGAATTTTTTATTGGATCTGTGACGGAATAAATCTACAGAAAGCTAATGATCTGTAAATATTTTGGTATCTATGGTCTAATTACTTTTTTGTACATGTACTATGAACTTTTTATTGGATCTGTGACAAAATAAATATACAAGAGGCAGTAGTCTGCAAATATTTTGGTAACTATGGCCTAATTACCTTTTCCAAAAAGAGATCTCTGCAATTCAGTTTCAGAACGCATTTGTGCTAAAAAATTCAGTAAACTTATCAAAATAAAGTTGCGTTTGTTTTCGAATCAGTAATTTCTAAAAAAAAACTAATCGAAACAGTTGAAGTTATTTTGAACACGTCAAAAAATAACAGTAATTACATATCTATAAATTCTTTCAGTTATTCGAAATATAATCGCAGCATTTCTGTATCAATGGTTTTTAAAAGCAATCGGAACAAAATTAAAGTTATTTTGTTCCAATAATTTCTATGAACTAATCGAAACATAAATAATTCTAGACCGATATTTTCTACAAGCTAATCAAAACAATCTTCGCAGAAAGCTCCGATTCTTCATTTCATTTATTTTTGTTTCCGATCTCCCCTTCTCCCACTTTTTTTTCTTTCTTTTTTTGAGAATTTATCCTGTCCATTTGAAATATAAGTTATCGTTCTGTGTCGTCGTTTATCTTTGAAAATATGGAATTTTGAAACCGGATGATTGATTTTGAATATCTTTGTATTGTGTTTCACCTGGTAATTAAGTGCACAGAAAGAAAAAAGGAAAACAGATATTCAACACTAATCAATGATGAAAAAAAAATTATAACATTAATGAATGTGTAGTTAAAAAGATTCTCATCTGTCTCTTGTACTTCACAAATCCACAGTTAAGCGAAATTATATCTTGCATTCTACCATAAAATCGAAAGCTTTCCAACACACACATTGAGTCTCGGTTATCATTTCATTTTATATCTAAAAAAAAATAAATCTAAAGAGCCTTCTGTGTTTGATTTTTTCTTCTTACCCTTATCAAAATAAAAGTCAAGATTTTCTCAGCTTTTATTGAAAAAAATTCACTGCACTTCCATATTTCTCTTCTTGAAACTGAATTAATCGCCGACACAGAAAAGTAATAGCTCACCTGCTTATACTAGAAAGGGAGGAACGATTCCTGTTTTAATACCCATAACTACGCTGAATATTTTATTACGTGGACAGCATATTTTCTTTAGCGATATTTTATCTTTTCATAAACTGAGAGAGTTGTGAGATGATATAGTCAAGAAATATATATATCTTTCTTCAGTTGTAATTTGTTCATATTCTGTGATCGAAGATACCATCTTGGAGACAAATATCACATGTAAGTTATTTTTTTCCAGTTTCTTCATACGCAACATGTGGTTGTTTATTTTTATAAAATTAACATTATGTCTATTCTTCTTTTATTTATTTTATAAATAAAAAAAGAATAGAAATTATTTAGACTAATTTAGAAATGTGCGTTTCATAGTTTAAATTTTTGATTATATCAGTTTTATTTTAACTTGTGGAAAATAAATTTAATAAATGCTTGGATGATGTGTTTGAAAAGGGAGCCTGCTCGTTCACAGACATAAATAATATATCAATCTATAAATGTGAAATATAATTGATGAATCGAAAATAGCGAACGATTTGATTAACAAGTTGTTCATCAAAGTTTTGAAATTTCTTATCATTATATTTTCATATTTTTGCTGGAATAAAATTGAAAAAATATGTATAGGCTAAGATTCAGGTTTTTCATTATTAAAATAAAAAATGCAATTCTACACATATTAATGATTTATTTTACTCTTTATTTATACAGTATAAATTAACATATTAATTAATTATTTAAGTTTTGTTAATTTTAAATTTTATTTTGATATAACTTAGGCATCCTAAGAGGTGTAACTGCATATTACATTTGTAATAATCATAACATGCAACTGAAAATGCATAAAATTTCTAAACAGCTGAATGCCAGAGCATTTTAAGTCCTTTGATGAGATAAAGAGTCTGAACTTTTAAGATATATTACAATTCTTGGGCCTAATTTTGCATGCATCACATACAGCTCTTTGCGCATTTGATATTGCTATTTTAAATTCAAGTAAGGTCATTGGAATCTAAAAGTCAATCGAAATAAGGTCAACCGAAAATAAAAGGTTATGATTATTTTCATTACATCGTTGATTATACTGAAGCGTAAGTGAAAATTTTGTTATTCTTATATTTACTTAAAAAAAAGGTGTTAAGTGTAAGAAACTGCTGTACTAGATTATGTAAAGAGAGGAATAAGATTCCGAATTTACCGAGATTGCATTTTTTTCTTGTAACATTCTCATTTAATCTGACGTTGCTTTTTTAAATGCATTTATTGAAGTAGGTTGGTTTTTAGATACAAATTGACTCCGTTGTAAAAGAGTATACAGAAGTAGTGTGGTGGTATATTTTACATCCTTAAACCACTGTAGAGCATTGTAGCAAAAAATATTAATATGTTGAGTAAAAAAAAAATTTCCACTGCTTCTTCACCATGTTCGAAACTTGTGAGATTTCTCACCAATAGACAGTTCCAGCTTTAGATTGATATTAATTTATATCTACTAATTCGTTATTTTTCGTATTTACTTTGTCTGGAAATTGTAAATGGATTTATTTACTTTACAGAAAACTACTGGTCGATAAGATCCTGATTTTTTTTAAAATCAATCATAGTTTTGGTTTTTCATGCGTGTTTTGCAATAATTTTAATTCGCCCTTTACAACTTTTTAAACTTTTGCTTAAGATAACATAATTTGATATCTTGTTACAAATTTTTCCAAATGTCTCTCTAGAATTTTAAAAATTAATTTTATTAAATTAAGTATGATATTTTCTATTAAGATATCTAAGTATAAGTAAGATGTTTTGCATTAAAATATCTAAGTATAAGTAAGATGTTTTACATTAAGATATCTAAGTATAAGTAAGATGTTTTGCATTAAGATATACTACATAAGTATGATGTTTTCTTTCTTCAAGTAATAAATTAAAACATTTTTTTGTATCTTACACTTTAACCAGTTTAAGTGACTGGTTATTTAGTTTTCTTGCATGAAGAAAATGTTTAATTTGTAATAAGTTTTATTCTACCTTGGTATGAAACTACATAAAAAAATCATCTTCTTCCAACATATTACGCATATTACAAAGAAATTCCGAGTTAGCGCTTGTCTGGTTTATCCCTTAATTACTCGAGATCCTAAAATGACCAGCAGAAGCAAAATGCTTATCTACATTAATGCTACTATGCTGCTACAAAATGCTAATCTACACTAAAATTTTAAGTTATTCCTGCCCAGTTTGGAGCTTTGCAGTAAAACCCATATCAATAAACTAAAATGATCCCCAAACCACAGCATTAGACAAATGTTTAATATGTTTAATGTTAGCTGGTACATAAGAAATTCTGATCTCTTTAAATGCAATCAATTTCCCATCTATCAGAACCCCCTTGCGAAAAATTGCATTTAAATTTTTTGAAAACTTATAAAATATCAACAAGAGATCATTACAAGATATTCCAAATTATACTCCTGATCCTAGTATTGAAACCATACAAGTTTTACTCCTTTCCTAAATTTAAAATCATATCGATGGAAATGCCACCTCTTTTGAAAATATTTCAGTCGGAGTTGGATACTAAAGTACAAAACTGAATTAAGACCGAACCCTTAAAACGGTTGTAAATAAATCTGATTTGCGAGACATGATAATTAATCAGAACTCGGTTCATTATTCGCTTAGTTTGAATCCTCTATTTACTTCTAGATTTTGCATTCTTTTCTTTCGTGGAATTGCAAAAATATTCCAATTTGAAGATTTTCTTTTCCTTTTTTATAACGTAGTACACATTTTCGATAAATTTTAGCGATGAATCAAACTTCATTTCTTATATTGCTGCATTCCAGTAGGTAAAAGATAATTTTGTCTGTTGTTTCAGCTTATCAGTTAATGATGTTTTTTTTCTATTTATTTAGAGGAACGATGTAGTTGTGATTACTTAATGACTTTCTCAATTATTTAATCACCTGCAACTACACTTCACCATCTATATAATGGTAGATTACTTTTCACCATCTTATTGATTTACTATATTTGTCCAAATCAATACAATTTATTAATACCTTTATACATGCATCTTTCAGACCAGTTTACTTATTAAATATGCATGGGTTTTTAAAAGCCTAATGTCTAAAATTAGAACATTTTTTTAGATGTTTTTCTCTATTTTCAGAATTTTTTGTAATATTCATTATAACTCTAAGATTCGGCTGGCATTTTTAAAATTGATAAAACCAAAGTAACACTTCGATTAATTGGTTTTTATGGGATATTGAGAGACAAAGGTTATTATACCTTAGCCATTTTGATATAGAAAGGAGAAGAGGAATTTGTGGATTGATTGATTGATTGGTTTTATGGGATGTATGGCATCAAAAGCTATCATCCTAATTTGAGGTTTTAAAAAACTGTTGGGTTTATTTTTCTTCAATTGATTGATTAATTATTTATTAACGTCGTATAGAAAAGCAATACGAGAATTACTCACGACTTCCGAATTTTGAAATCTCTTCAATTTCTTCAAGTGAGGAGAATATCTGCGTTGGCACACCACTCCCTAACTTGCACACTTTCCTAACGTGAGGACATTGAATCACGATATTTTTCACTTTCATCAGCCCCGCTACATGACGTAATTTTTAGTTGAATCATGACATGAACCTGCAACTCGAAGGAAACAAAACTGCCCCTTGAACTGCTATTTACCTTCATGACCACAAGGTAATGACAGATGCTTATTCATCACTAAGAACTTTGAACATTCTGAAACTAGTATTTTTAAAAAAAGTGGAAAAAATACAATTAACTTGAATTTTACTTTTTCTCTCATTCTTTCCCATTATTGAAAAAAAAAAAATTAAAAGGGGGGAGAAAAGAAAACAAACCAAAAAATTTTTGCTTAGAATGTTTTTTTAAGAAAAACAATTATATTGCGTCTCAATCGTGTGTTAAATATACGTTACTTCAGCTTTAGATTATGTTGTAAGAAATTCAAAATGCTTTGAACGCTCGTTATCAATAAGTTTCAAAACGTCAAAATTCTTTTTTTCCCCATAAATTCAGAATTGATTTCATCGTTTTGCATAGAATGCATCAGTAAAATTCTTTATCTGAATACCTTCCTTTTTTTCAATTCAAAAATTAAAGAGAAAATATTGTTTTTCAATGCTATAAAAAAAGACTATTATATGCAATAAAACGACAATGCTGTCCCGATGCGACCGTAGCGATAACAATGCACGTTAAATTTGTCGAGGCTAAATTCTCAACGTTGAAATGGTGTGGAAGTCTGGAGAGTAGGGTGCTAGCTCAACTGTCATAAAGTTAATAATAATCCATCAGTCCATCAATATAGCCTTTATTATTTTTAGAAATAGAGTTCAGAAATATCTTAGGTATCGCTAGTAATTACCTAAGTATTTAAGCTGATAAATGTATTATTTGAGCAAGCATAATAGTAGTAGAAGAGCTTATCCAATTATCAATAAGTTTATTATTGCACGAATGTTGAGGCTTCGTTTTTTTAAATGTATAGATAAAAGTACAAAAAATTAATGTAACGTTTTGTTCAAACGGAAAGATTGAAAAACACTTAAATAAATTTATTGAAAATTCGGTAACCACCAAAAATTCAAAATATTCTATCATTTGCTGGTAACGAAGCATATTTAGGATTGAGGATAGTTAAGTTTTGAAGTTAGACAAAAATGATTTATCATTTTTTTTATACTTGTATTTTTATTTCTAAAGTTTTTTTTTTTTTTTTTTTTTTTTATGCAACCTTTTTTTTAATAATTATTTCTTAGTTTCGTGTTTCTTAAAATTTCCTAAAATATCTTTTTTGTCTACTTGTAATTTTATAATTTGCCTAGAAAATTTTTAAAGTACCCTTCGTTAAGAGGTTATATTTTTAAGGTGTCAGCTTTAATAAAATTAACCGTGATCATTTTTTAAAAAAGTTTATTACAATTAATATACTTTTTTCAAAAAAAAAAATAAATAAATAAATAAGATAACTGGAATTTTTAACACCTTTCCCATGAATAAATTTAATTAGAATTAATATTTTACAATTCACAAAAACCGTTTTAAAATTTTGCATAAAGTAAATATTTTGCATCATTTAATTTTGAATTCTATTCCTTTCATCTTGTTCCCATTCTTATAATATAGAATATAACAGTGTAAAAGTATAATTTACATCTTGTCAATCCTTCACTATATTTATAATTAAAGAAATGACGAATGTATAACTTCATTCAACAGAAATCATTATAATATGCTTAAAAATTATAAAACTTAATTTTTGGAGTAAATATTTCAAGAATAGATTTTATAGATTTTTAGATTTTATAGGTTAAAAAAAGAAAGTTGTTATACACACAAATATTTATATCGTAATGTTTTAGTACCATTTTCAGGAAGTAAGACGTCCAATTATGAACGCTCAATTATTTTATTATAATTTCTATCACAGATTTTTATTTTGTTGCTTTATTTTTTCTTTGTTGTTTTACATGTATCTATAGGAAGATTTAGGATTTGGAATGTGCTCTAAATTGTTTTCAAATTTCTTTAGTTTCTATTCTTGATACTGGGCTCAAGGAAAATTCAAAATCATTTTAATATTTCTTCACGCCTTTCTAATCCTTAATTGTAAAATGCAATCATTGTTTCAGAAATTTATTTATGAACCATATACGTAACTGCGTGTTAAGAATTAGTGTTAGGAATATATTAATTATATTTATTATTAATTGTATGCTATAACTGACTTTTAAACGAAAATTTACCATAAATTAACGTAAATTTACAAGTTTTTAAAATTAAATAACCAATAACTTTTCTCATTCTCTCTCAAAAATATCAAACTTTTTTTAATAATTAAAAATTAGTTTTTGAATTCAATTAGTTCACCAATAAATTTATTTTTGAAAATACAAGACAGCTTATCCCTCTTTCCAAATAATATTTTTATGCAATTGTACGAAATATATTTCATTCGAAATCTTTTATTGTGTACTTTGATAATCACATAGTAAGTACTACCGAAGTGTTCAAGATTCAATTATTTAAATTGCTTTTTCTTAAGTTTTTCAAACATCTTTTGGTGTCTATAATCTGTCATCAACTTTTGGAAAAATGTTAACTGTAGAATATAATTATATACTCTTAAATTTGATATTTGGAGATAACTTTCCGCTTTTTAAGTAATTTAAAAATGAATCTAGTTGAAGGCAATGACCAAAGCATAACTTTGGAGCCTTGACTTGTCATTGCTGAGAAATTGGTTACTAAAATATTTATCCCTAAAAAAAATACAATCATTAAGATTGATTTTTGCTCTAAAAGATGCACTTTGACTATTTTTAAGCGCAATGTCTTAATTTTTTCACATATACACCTATAATCATGTATAACAAGTTATATTACTACAGTATACTTATTATACATATACTTATGTATCATGCATTTATTTATTTTATTAGAGTAATCTTTTATGCATTTCGATATACACATGCGTATTTTCATAGTTATTTTATGATTCGATATATTCGCCGTGTACTGCGACAAACATATTAAACATATCCATGTGGCTAATAATTTTACATTGAACTTATTTTGGGGTTAAAGCTTATATTATACACTTCCTGAAAAATAGATTTAGGATTTTATTTTTGATTAGGCTTTATGTTTAGGTAATATTGGTACATTTGTTTGATGAACTATTAAGAGGGGTTAGGGGCATAGTAGGTAAAATATAAAGTAAACAAAGTTTTGTTTTTTACTTGAGAAGAAAAGAAAAATTCTTAAAAGAAAGAACTCTCCTATACATTTTAGAATAAAATTATGTAAGATATACATTCCATATCCGTGTTGTTGGATAACTTTTACAAAACTATATATTTTTATGAATATATAGTTAAAAGGTAATTAGAAATTATCTGGGGTGATCATCTGAAGGTTTGATTTCAATGATATCGACTTTTCTTATGAAATTGCTTAAAAGATAAAATCTATCGGGATGTATCCAAAAGAATTCTGGCACTTAAAAAGACCATATAGGGAAATATTTCATATGACTCATTACGTTATCTTTCAATTATAAAATTATCGATCTGAAATTTCGAAAGGCGCTTCATAAGTTGGGATTTCTTTTCCATTGAATAGTCAGGAAGTTTCAATTCGTTCTGGGGAAAATATTTCTGTTTTTGAGATCACTGTTTCTATATTAAAGTTCATTTTTTTTCGGAATGGATATTATTGGTTTTCAATGCGTTCTAATAAAATCTCCGAATAGAGAAATAGCTGCAAATATTTTTAAAATTATTCATACGATACAAAATCTGGCTGAATATCGAATCAATCTTTGTTTAGAAATTAATTGTATCAAAGTAATTGCATTTTTTCATTACATATATCTTATGATTCCCGGTTGCTATACCAAGCAATCGAGAAAAATTTCTGAAATAATCATTTCTATTTTTTTTATGTGAATTGCCTTACATTTCATACAGAATACTAAATTACGATAAAAATAGCCTTTAAAAGCACAAATATTGTCCCTGAAGTTTGATAATCTAACTCATTTAGAAAATGACAAATTCTATGATTTGCAGAGTCAAACAGTACAGATAAAAAGTTTGTATATATGAGTAAATATTCTGTTATGAATTGAAGCTTGGTATTTTTGTTTTTTGAAGACTGCTATGTTTATTGAATTTATTTTGTATTTTGTTTTCGCCCTTTAATTTTCTTGCAACAGCTTTGTTTCATCTTTTACATAAAAAAATAACAGCTACAATTTTCCACTTGTGTCAGTTTACACATAGCAACAACTATAGTTTCTAAGGAAACAAAGAGACTGTTATTTTTCTTTTATTCTTTTTATAATGAGATTATTTCATAATGAAAATAAAGAACAAGAGGGAGATAAACAGCAAATATCTTCAACACTACTCATTGTTGCGTGCAGCAATATATTTACTAATCTACGCACACGCTCTTACAGTTCACGCGATGTTATACCCTAGAATAACAGTTCACAAAATGAAAAACATTGGGTCCAACCTCTTTCAAGACTTTCTATTCAGCGTAATTACATGGAAGAAAGGTATGTTTTTAAAATTTCTTGCTTTAGGGTACATAACCTTATTTTATTTCACATTGTATTTGAATTAAAACTACTCCATAAGAATCAACAACTAACTTCTGTGAAAGATAATGTTTGATATTTCTACGTTTCATTCATATTTACATCTATTTATTCTATATGTACTCGATATTTTGAAAATGAAATGTTATAAAATTGCTTCAGTGGTGAATACTATGATCTTGATAATGTAAAACGCACACACAAACATAGAATATCTATTACCGATTTCTTAACTGAGTTATAAATTATTAAAAGTTCTCGGCTTTTGAAATTCCACAATATGACAAAGATATTTAAATATATTAAATGGCTTTTTAAATTCTTATTTTGTACTTAAATATAGTTTGATTTCCTTTTAAAAAGCAACGCTGTTGTAAAACTATACTACAGCTTGCGAGTGATTCACCCTAACATTTTTTAATCACGGTCAGTTGACAAAGATATCACAATTAAATTCTTTAAATAACATCGCGTGAGAACACAAATTTATAATTTCGGAAAAAGAATAGAATATGTAAAATAGATAAAATAAGATTAGTTGTTAAGAAACTAATGTTAATCATCTTTTATTGAATATTGTGACGACGTGGTTTCACTTCTATCAATAATTTGCTCCATCACAACTCAATAGATTTCACATAATGCAGGAGTTAGTATCGAAAATCAAACTAATATATTTATTCTACCTTTAAGAATTAACAAAAATCAAGATTCGTATAATGTCAGTGGAAGAAAACCCTAACGTGTCAATACAAACGATAATCATATATGAATACTTATCAAACTGGGTTTTAAAGATGAATCCGAGTTCAGAATCAATCCTACATCAATCTCAGCGTACGCGCAGGATTAAATACCATAGTTCAAACCTCTCTCTACTAACACCGCTGCGGTAGACGAATGTAATGGTCACGAGCTCACGACAGGCGTTCTTTCAGTCAAGTCGTGGGTTCGAGTCCTGATGCCGCTAAAAACTTGCCATGTAGCCTCATGCACGTTAAATCTGTCGAGGTTACAAGTCCTTCTGTTGATGTGGTGTGAAAGTTTAGAGAATGGGCACCAGCTCACTTGTCCTTCTCATCCTTTGACCAAGGCTCAAATTTACGAGGTATGCCGTCGAAAATTATATATATATATATATATATATATATATATATATATATATACGTACCACATGGAAATTTTTTTTTCAACATAATTAAAAATGACATAAGTTCTTTAACTAATTTGTTTGTGAGGCAACTACTCAATCTCATTCTAAGTGTATTCACATTTTAAAAGGATCTAAGTATTTAAAAATAAATATGAAAATTAAGTTTATAAATCAATTAAAAAAAATTTCTTGAAAATTTGTTTTTTTATGTATATTTTGACTTTGTATACTTTATATTTAAAAGAGGATATTAATATCTGCTATTACTGTGCTAACCCGTTTTTTAAAATGCCACCTTATCTGAAAAAGTATTTAATTTCTTAAAATTCAAGTCAATTTGTATAGAAAGAATAGCAATTAACTTTCCTAAGATAAAGGCTTCATTAAGAAGGTTGGGGGGGGGAATGGTAATGATCATTGATATTTTGCTACAAAAAAACAAAAACAAAAAAACTTGTTGGTATCAATTTTCTTTAAGTTAGTTCATTGAAATTTATGTGTTTAAAAGATAACAAAATTAGAAAAAGTTTATTGGATAGGAATTTGTATAAGGTATTTTAAAATTTCAACTCATACTTCGTTTTCTATCATAAGGTCTAGCGGGAATTATTTGAACGATCATTATAAGTTCTACTCCTAAGATGAACTCCAAATCAAGATAGTGAACTAGATAGATACTTCATTTGCAGGAAATGATAAATGTACTGAATTATAAAATATGTTGCTCATAAAGAAATGCACAAGATGCAACACGAATAAATGCATAGCATGCTCTGAATGATCGTAAATTGTTGTACATTAAATGTACCTGATTTCTCCTAAAAATAACCTTAATGCATATTTACAAGTATTCATATAAGATTCAGCCACATTTTATGAGAAATACAGCGTAAGTCATAGGAGAGCGTGGAGTTCCTGCATGCTGTTCAGTATGACCCTCAGCAACCCATTGATTCCATATTCGCATGATAGTGGTTGGATTTCGACCAGTGAGACGGGCAATATCATGGAACAATAATCTACATTCTCGATAGGCAACGATTCTGCCTCTATCGAATTCCGACACTTGCTTGTAAGCAGTTCTTTTTCTTATTCGAGGCATAAAACGATATTTGAAGCAAACTCCGACCTGACAAAGAACTTTCCGAGTGAGGAATCTACTACACAACTTTTTTTTAATGCAGTACTTCAGATGTTATTTCCCCCTCGTGCGCGTCTAAATGCGCTGAAATAGTAATCATATGCATATCCCCACTTCTTTTCATTTGATTTTGACGTTCGTCTGAACATTCCTTCCTGGTGCTGCAATTTTAATGGCCCGCAGTGTACACTCCAAGGCTTTCTAACTGTGGTATATAGAATTGACAAGCGATTAGGGGGAATAATATGTGTGTGAGGGGAGATGCTTGAGAGAGTAAAGAATTCTGCCAACAAGGGAGGTTCTATTCAAGTCAGATGTGCACAAGAATGTTATTCCAGATTTTCGAGAAAATAGGGAGGTACAATTCGGTGTAAGAAGAAACACTTCTGATCGTAATGAATTAGAGGAGTTGAGAATCAGATGTTTTTTTTTTCAGTCATTTGAAGCCTTGATTTTGAAGTGAACATCGAAGGCATTAGTAAATCGCATTTGCTTAAGAATGTATATAGTTGATCTACATTTCTTTTTAGCAGTAACTTCGCTTGCCACCAAATGAAACAAATACAATGCTGGTTTCAAATGCCAAGTCATACAACTTGCGAAAGAAAACGGAATCCGTGCTGCAGCAAGGATATTTGGCTTTGGTGAAAGCTCCGTACTTAAGAGAAAGAAAACTAAAATCAGAATAATTGATATGCTGAATATAATTAACATGTTGAGAAAGGAACAAAAACGGTTCCCTTGATAACAACAATTCACGAAAAATTTCATTTCACAGAAGTCTTTTCCTGCATAGTGATAGTACAAAATTAAACTCTCGGTTATTTTTAAAAGAAAGACCATGTCGAAATATAATTTGCCAAATGCTATTTTCATTCATATTCACGAGAAAGGACGAAGACAGTGTAAAATTTTGGAGATGAAATGTTAAACAAAATCATCCTGGTACCTTAATGAATTCAGAAATTCTTTTCGCTTAGAACATGTGCAGATCCCATTTAACGGATAATACGAAAACATTGCTGAAGGAGTATCACATAGACATGACAGTTATTTCAAGCGGATAAACTCTACTAGTTCAGCCTTGAGATATATGTATCGCTAAGCCATTCAAAGAAAATTTAAAACGACAGTGGAACACGTGGATGTTAGAAGGTGAAAAAACACTTACAAAAAGGTGACCAAATGCGTCAAGTCAGAATAGAAATAATGTGTGAGTGGATATTAAAAGCATGGAATGAAAAAAAAATCTGACTTAATTCAAAAGTAATATAAAAATGTAGTATACCTAACAATATAAATAGAATGGAAGACTATTTATTTAAAGATCAGACTAACAGTGACGGTGAAGATGAAAAAAATTTGGTGATGTGCCTGATGATACAATGAAAGACGAATAGGATGAACTTTTCAAGTTATCCCATAATGAAAAAATTTAAGTTCATGAGGTATACTCTGTTTCACCTTAACTTGACAGTACAGCAGAAGCTTCAGCGGTCAATTCAGCCATTGTCATAGAAACTCGGGTTACACTGGAAGAAGGGAGGGAACTAATAACCAACGGATTGAAGAAACATATTGAATGGCTTATCTCCTAATAAGCTTTATGAATCATTATTAGAAATTGCTTATATTAGCACTTTTCAAACAGTTTAATACATAAGGTGGTTTAAAACACCTAACCAACTTCTTGTATAAATATTAGTGATAATTCCTTCCTTTGTATTTAAGTGCAATCAAGTTTACTGATAAATTAGGAGAGGCTTCATAACTGCTTCTAATTTTTGTGCCTTGCCACACTCTACTTTGAGAATGTCCTTCATTCACCCAGGTCCATCTAAGTAGTATATAATAGTATATTGGTAGTATCCAAATAGTATTGACGCATTTTCTTTCTTTAATTTCCTAATTTTTCTGAAATAATTTTTGCGCCATAAAATAATGTTTTGTCTTTTAAGAAGCACAGCCTGACTTTTCCTTTACTCAAATGAAAATCCCATGTCTTTCAATATCCTATACAAGATTGCCCGGCATATGCTTCTCGGAAAAACATCGGCATCATCGTTCAATTCTTTCAGAACTTTGTCGAACGTTAGAATATCATTTCTACAAAATGAATAAATAAAAAATACCACTTTGAATTTTTAGTCGAATGCATGCTAATGTGAAGTCATCATACTCTATTGGAATTATTCACCTACTTACGGCAGCAGGTCGTTTTTTTTCCAGGAGAACTCAAAGAACTTAATGTCTTTTCTTTTTTTTTTAAAAATGAAAAATTATTCTTTTTGAAACACTAGTTAGTTGAAAAACATTTTTAATGATCTGATTGACAGATTCTCGAAGGTTTTCTTCTCGAAGTCGAGATTTAACCGTTCAATATGTTTCTCCTGGTTCCACTTCGGATTGATTTTCCTTGCTTTGATGTTGTATACAGCATGATCGATAAAATTCCTTTTTTAGCCATGATTAGAATGTCAAACAAAAACGAGGAAAATAGCACGAGAGATAAGATTTTAATGTATGAACGATAGCAGATACGCGAAGCAAATGGCATGGAATTGTTGTGGAAGCGCAGCAAGCTCGCCAGAATTGTTACCTTGAAAATAAATTGGTTTCCAGCAACCTTGAAAATAAATTGGTAACCTGTAAATCAATCACGTCACTGTTTCGACCATATTCATTCGATAAGTTTAAAAAATAAATGGCTTAAACACGTTATTTACTTGATATATATCCTTAAAATCGCAGTTTCAATAAATTGTGACATTTTTTTTAAAAAAATTGCTATGCATTTTTTTATTTTAAATTTCAAAACAAGATAGAACTATTTTTCAAGTGGATTGGTACATTTTCTACCTTTTTCTAGAGCTGCTAAGTTAAGGTGAAACGGAGTGTATGTTATTTTTTCTTGAGTGTACATGCTATTTATTTAAAAGAAATTTTCTTTTTCATGCTCACATTTTTCTTATTTTTGAATCTATCATTTTTATATTCAGCGTTACGCAGGCCGAAATATATGATACACACACTTTATATATATATATATATATATATATATATATATATATATATATATAT
>BMAW01023678.1:474989-503397 GCA_019974015.1 Nephila pilipes | reverse complement strand
TATATATATATATATATATATATATATATATATATATATATATATATATATATATATATATAATTTTTGGCTTAATACCATCTTTTTCTAATGTAATTCCTCGAAGTGTGGTTGTTTGATCAGTAATTGCCAGTAAAAGCGCACTTTCCATTTCAAAGTATGAAATAGTATTAATTACATTATTTCCATTTTTCCAAATTTTGCTTTTCTATCACTTTACTTTATTTTAAATAGATTGGTTTTTTATTAGCTTATTTTAAATTTTTGAGTTTTAAATATTAAATTGCTAGATTATTAAAGTATATTTTTTATTTGATTTATATAAATATTAATTTGATTACTGGTTATTTTTTAAATATTTAGTTTTTTCTCTAAATTGTTTTGCTTTAATTGTAAATATTCTTAGAAAAGTTGATATGTTTGTGAAATATACTATTTGTGGTTATATATATATATATATATATATATATATATAGTGTCATAACAAATTCTGGGTGTGTGGGAGTGAAATCAGAGTCCAACACGAAGAATAACGACAAATGATACTTTATTTGCAAATTTTCAGGACAGGACGACATACAGGTAGCAGAGATTGAACAGTAACAGCACAAACTGAAAGCACAGTACTTGTAAAGATTAGCGACATAGGTACAGGAACAAAAAAAGCACAGTACTTGTACAGATTAGCGACATAGGTACAGGAACAAAAACAGCACTTTTAATTACAGTTACAGTTGTATCAGCAACGCTAAGCTCACCAGCTTACTAGTTCACCCTACGGACAAACCACCTCAAAAATACTCTGCACTTCTAGGAAAGATTCCTACAATTCCCACAAGATAAATGCTGCTCCTCTGCAAATTCCCCCGACACACTCCACTTCCAAGTGCCGACAGCTTCCATCTGATTTCCCGATCGATCCTCACAAGCTGACTCTAAAGACAAATTCATTCTCCTCTCTCAGGCTCTCAGTATATTTACACCTCTTAAGTCCAGGTATGACGTCACATGGGAAAAGTCTGTAATTTTCTTCCCCGTGAAGATATCAACTCGATTCTAGCTCTTTCGGAACTTTTCATTTGCCTCCAAAATTACAAAGTTTCTCGCCAAGTCTCCAGATCCATCGCGTGGTCAATGCTTAAACTTTGCTTGGCTGACTAATGAAATATCTGTAAATTTTTCTTATCTTTCACAAGAGAAACGCGGCAGAGAAGCGCCATCTCATAATCGTATCAAAAAAGTAATGAAAATAAACATTATTACCAAAAAAATTCACAGAGAATAAAAAAAAATTAAAAATTATAATACAATTTTTAAAGCAACTAAATATCAATGTTATTGATTATTAAATCTTAAAAAATAACCTTATTTATAAAAAAAAAAAGTAAATAAAAGGAATATTAAAACTCAATAACAAGAAAAATAAATGTAGAAAAATAACAAGAGATATTTAAAAAAAGAAAATTCTTTAAAAATGAACAAAGGAAAATAAAGTTATGTGATACTGCCACCAGATGACGAAACTGAACTCTGTGTTAACACTTTTTAATGATCAAACATTTGCACTTAGCAATAGCTTTATTTAACAAACGCTTAATGCAGCGAAATGAAGAAACAAAGTCATCAACAAACAAAAAGAGGAACCAAAAGAAAATTTATCAAAAAACCTCTAATCTTAATCAAAATTCAATGCAAAGAAATAACAAAAAACAAAAAGCACTAATACACAAAAATTGCTAAATTTAAGAAATAAAAGATCTTCAATAACATCTTTTTGATCCCCGAAATACAACAGTTGAAAAAAACACAAGATATTAAACACGACAATGGAATCGCTCTCTGTCAATCAGAATTATTAAAGAAAAATTAACAGGCGAGAAAAATTAAGGGAACAATCATAAAAAAGTGCTTTATGTTAATTTTAGTAGTAAGTGAACTTCAGTGAAAGGTGGGGCCGCGGTAGCCTAGTGGTCAAGGTCGTGGACTAGCGACCGGCGGTTTTCGTTCAGTCGCGAGTTCGATCCTTGGCTGCCAAAGACCCGCCGTGTAGCCGGGGCTGATGCACGTTAAATCTGTTCGGGGCCCAAAGTCCTCCCGTTGGCGTGGCGTGGATGTTAGGAGAGGGGGTGCCAGCTCAGGTGTCGTCCTCATCACTTGACCGTGGTTCAAAATTACGAGGTCCGTCGCCAATAGCCCTCGTGTTGCTTCTAGTGCGACGTTAATAAAAACTAAACAAAACTAAATAGTGATTGGTTGGTAACTTAAGGTCAACGTTATCACGAAGTCCATTGGGATTCATCTTCGCTACAGAAAAGTAAGACAAATTTTTGAGCTGTTCTTTCGGCACGTGTAAAAAGGAGTGCACGTGGGTAATTTGAAAACAAATCGCAAGAATTGTACGAATATTTTCTCTTGTAGTAGGTGGAATATGTCATTCAGAATACATTTGACGGATTGTGAGATAGGTCATGTGATAGGGAGAATAGAATCAGGACAGACAGGGGTCTGTAAAGACTTAAAAATATTTAAAAGCGTCATGTCAAAAACCTGGGAAGGACTTAAAGACACTGGTACTCTGCCAGGTCAAAATCGAAAAAAGTACCACAAAGAATCTCAAGACCTTTGTTTGGCAACAATTGCTAAAATAGACAGGCAACTGACGTCAGTTCAGATTGCAAGGGACTTCGATGCAGCAACAGGAACTCGATTATACAGATTTACTGTGAGTTCCCGGCTGCATAAAAGAGGATTGTATGCAGAGAAAATCGTGATTTGTATTCCACTAACTCCGGCAGCGAAATGCGCCCGGTTACTGTGGTACAGAGATAATCGTGATTGGAGTACTATCCCACTTTTGTTTGGAGAAGAATTCCAGACGTGTTACAAAATGGAAGGGAGGAGACCCCACAATCGAGACAGACAGACAGATAGATAATGTGTGTGTCAAAGAGTATTCAAGAAAATTCAAATTATCAAAAATCTTACCAAGATCTTCAAAGAATATCGCAAGAAAAAAAAAAGAATAAAGAAAGTAAAAGCATAAATGCAAATAAAAGTAATTTTAAATGCTGTTTTTGGCTCAGAGCTGAGTAACAACAAATTTATACAAAGATTACGGATCCAACCATCACACTTCAGCAATTACTTTATAAGAAAATGATACAAAACCAAACAAGCAGAAATCCCAAATCAAAACAATAATTACACCAAAAAAATAAAAGAAAGTATTAACAAAAGAAACAAACCTCATTTAAACCAAATGAAAACAAAGCATCAAATTAAAATAATCTATGCATATTTATACACTTCATTAAATAATTTTAACTTAAAATAGAGTTATAAAACTTTTACCTACCTCAAAGCGCATGTGATATTCTATGACAATTCTTTAAATATGGCTCGAGAATGCTTATTACTGAAAATGCTTTTAACCGCTTAACTTCATTTGAGTGATTGATAATTTTACGAAACAAAAATAATATTTACTTATTCTACTAATTTTAAAAAAATAATTAACTTTTATATTCAGAAAAATGATTATAAAAATATTTTAAATATTTTAAAAACGTTCTCATAAATTTAAAATTTTAAGAATTCGTTATATTAAAAACTAATCTAAAAATAAGTTGTCATTTGGTGGCAAAGTTTTAAATTAATATTTTCTTTGAAAATTAACCAAACCAAAATGTATAGTTATAAAAATATAAATAATGTATTATGGATGATAATCTTTTGCAAAGTATAGATTTACACACACACACACTATATATATACAGATGCATAATTTATTTTTTGAGAAAACCTAATAGTTTTTAAGGGTTTAGTAATAAAACTAATAGGATAATTTGCACTAACGTAACTTGTGAAAAAGTTCTTAGAATAATTATTTTTAGAGCAACTAACTAAATTTAATCAGTTTTGAATTTTTAGAATTTTTAATAACTATTCTATGAGGCTGTTCATGTCCTCTAGGGAGAGTAAATAGTAGTTCCACTATCTGAAGGTTGCGAATTTTATCTTACGCTAAAAAAAATCGTTGAATATAATATTAGTAAAGCATATGTAAATCACTAAATGTGCTGCATGATTAATATTATATTTTAGCTTCTCTTGCTTAAAGATAGAACCGCTTATTGTTACAATTTCATTTCTATTGGAATCAATTTACTTTTTTTATATTTGTAATATGCCCCATATTTTGTGGGGTCGCAGTAACCCAACGGTCAAGGTTGTGAACTCATGAGCGGTTATTGTCATACCTAATCGTGCGTTCGTATTTTTTCCCACCAAATTTTGTTCTGCAAGATAATGAGAATTGCTGCACGCTAATTTGAACTAAGCCTTTAAATTTTAATTGACATGATGTGCAGGTTTGGAAAACGACGTGCCAATTCAGGTGCCGTCCTCCTCATTTGAACTCAAAATTTCAAAATCTTTTGCCAACAGAGACTGAATGTCATTTAAACTCAATTGCAATCTACTTTAGTTTCCTATATTTTAATGTTAAATGGATTTTTCACTTCATACGTGTAGATGAAAAAGTGTGCACTTATTGAATGGCTCATAATCTTAAGATAATGGAATGATTGGTTGATTTTATTGGTATAACCATATTTGGTCAATCTACGCTCGTTCCTTAATGAAATTTTTTTTTTGAAAGGAACATTAAGCTTTATTTATTTATTTTTTGAAGAAAGTGAGGGCACAGTACGATAAATAGATGTTTGTATGATAATTGTGTGAGCTTAACAAGCTACGTGATGGAACATAATTGATTAATATTGCGGCATTATCCTTATGTGGTGTAATGCGGGAGACCGAAAGGCTCCGTGGTTTGAACGTCGTCCTTTTCGTAGCTTTCAATGTCTTATACTAATAGCCATTATGCAGTGCTAGAATGATGTTATAAAACTTTGTGTTCCTTCATTGAATATAAATATGCCTTTAATGGTATTTTGAGTCCATTAAAGTACAGAACGTGATGTTTTAAAATAATGGCTAAATATACCAATACCTGCAATTTGTTAAATATTTTTACAATATTCAGAAACGAAACATTCAGATAAAGTTTCGGTGATTTTTTCGCTGCCTATTTCATTCTGAATTTGAAATTTAGTGGTAAATTGATCAATTAGGTGTACTTATTCTTTTAATTATGTTTTGTTTTTCATAAAAATTGATTACTCATTTTATGAAAATTTCAATATTAAAAAAAAAAAAAAAAATTTAAAATATAAGCATGATAGAACTAAAAAGTAAGATTCATTACATGTAATACTTATGAATTTTTTATGTAGAACTTACCTCTGTCCTGAAGAAAGTTCGGAACCAAATTATATCGGATATGAACATAATTAAATAAGTCTGAAAATGAATCAAAACTGCAAATTATGCAAATAGCATTATTCAAAACTGCATTTCAGGCAAAGCGCATTAAAATGTTTTTTGAGAAATTGTCTTCCAAAACTTTGCCAAGGTTTTCGACGACCTTGGCGATTAATTTTTGGAAAAAGGAAATAATTTATCGTTTGAACATGCAATTATAGTTTAGGGGCTTAAATTGATTACACTTCTGGGTTCATTCACAAAATACTTGCGTCACATATAGCTGAAACGCCCTAGATTGTTTTTTTATTACTTTATCGTGACAATAAAAGAACAAAATTGCATATTAGAGGTGTATGTTTATCTTTATTCTTTCGATCTCGATGCAGAATACGTCGTCCGTGAAAAAATTAAATTCTTTAAAAAGTATCCCCGGATGTAAGTGATTTATGTGAAAGGTGTAATTTTGCTAATTGCGAGAAAATGGTTGCTTGAACTCTGATAGTTATTTATACGTACCATTATTCTCAATGTTCTTTATTTTTCTATTTGTTATTTCTAGAAATAGATGTGAAATTGCATAATGCGATGTTTTCACAAGAATAATAAATTTCGAAAATAGTTCTGCCGGAGAGGTTTGTTTACAGGTGGCGAAAGATCTGCAAAATACATGCAGAAGGCTCCGATTGTTGAAATGTTCTTTAATACAAAATGAGGCAGCATGGATTTCATTAGTTTTTTGGTAAGTAAGGATTTTTATTTTATAATTGAATTCAATTTTAAGCTATTTTCCATTCTGTTGTAATTTAAAATAATTGTGATTTTATTCTCTAACATTTTGACTACAAGTATATGTAAAATCCTTTGAAAAAAGAAGTAAACGAGAAAATAAAAAATTCATTTTAAGCTGTTGTTTAATTTCGTTTTGATTAATTTTCAAACAAAATTCTTGATAAACTATTATTTAGTGAATACTGCATGTTTATAAATAATTCAATTTTTAAAATTAAAAAAATATATACTAGAAACTTTTAAATGTTATGTAAACCAAATTAATGAGTTCTAGAAATATGTATATCAAATTTCTTCTTTTCCTAGCAATGAAAAAAAGAAACCTTCTAAGAAAAATCTATGACTATCTTCTTACGAGGAGTAATTTCTAGTCGTAAGAAGAGATATTTTCTGTAAATATAGATAAGAAATTAGTTGTAATTACATATCAATTTAAAATAGGTAATTTTTCATGAAAACCTGTTTTGATGGTTGGGAATATTTTAATTATTTTGAAGATAATTTACTTGTATACTTTTAAATTTTTATTATAAGAATAAAGTAAATATATTGGTTCGAACCAAATTACATTACTTGATTCTGATAATTTTTGAATGTGAGAAATATCGAAACCAATTTTTAAGAAAAGGAGAAAAAAAATTCTATATTAAAAAAAAAAAAACAATATAAACTACCGCCTCAACTCTTGGATATGAAAATGGTTGAAAAAGAAACATTTATTTGAAAATATAAGTAAGAAACATTTTTAAATCAAGATTTTATTTAAAGATGGACTCAAAGGCATAAAAATATTTTTAAATATAAAATGATACATAATTTATAAAATCTAGAAGCTCTTAACTAAGATACCTAAGTAATTACCGTTCAATTAAATACCACAGTTACTTACTACATATGAGATCAAAAAAATATTAACCAGTAAATCATTTATAGATTATATATTATTTTGCATTCAAAAGTTTATTTTTATACATTTTATACCATCTTTAAATAAAAGCATAATTTAAAAAAAAATTACTTTTTTTTTATTTAATTAGTTTTAGTCTGGAAATTTAAGAATAAAAAAAACAATTTCGTGAATTATACGAGTGTTCAAAATTTCAAACTTGTACACAAAATTTCAATTCAATCGGATGATAGAAAGTAGGTTAAAATTCAAGAACAAATTTTTAAACTAGAAAGACATACACATGAACATAGCAAGTTCAATAGAAACTTGTAATAATGGGTTCTTATTTTTCTTTCAGAATTCTTTAAGTATCATTACTTAAAATCACAGGAATATATAACAAGATCTTAAAAAATTGTCTCTTTTTACCAAGCTTATTACGTTTACTTTCTTTTAGTTTCGTTATTTGGATAATTTAGTTGTACTGTTTGTATTATATGAGTCTAAAAAATTTTGCAAGGAAAATTCTTTAAAAACTCGTATCTGTCTTTCACTAAATTTTCTAAAGGTCTTTTTTTCACGATCTATCTTTTTAAAAATTATGCATCATCAGCGTTTGCAAAAGTTTCATTTAGACGTAATTTTTCCCCTTTCTTATTCATGCCAAAAATTTTCTTTGTTTCGAAATTTAATTATAATATGGCTCTGGAAAAGTCAAATCTCCCATCTTATTGATAGGTACAATTAATCATTCAAGAGTTAAAATTTCTTATATTTAGGGAGGTATTTAACAGGTATTTTAGTCATTAAACAGCTCAGAGATTTTTAATCAGTACTTTTTTTATTTAAGATTTTATTGTATTTTCCCAACAGTGTATTCTATAAACATATTTCAATAATTATATTCTTTATAAAGGTTTTTCTAAAATAATCTGTAGATTGAAAACTTAAAAGCTTGTAAATAAAAAAAATTTCTGAAAATGCAAATTGAAAAATATTCAACTTGCAAATATCTGTAATCAGACAATTTTTTCTGCAGTTCACAGTAGAAAAGATACTTAAATACTCTTCGAGAGAAGATGTATAATTTCACCTTTAGCTCGTTAGTTTATTAATAGTGTACTAACTTTAACAATAAAAGTGGCTCTTTACTATCTTTTAGAAGTTGAAATAAATATTTGTGTACGAGAATTCTTAGCTTCGAGAATACTGAAATTTTTTAAAAGCTCCAAATTTAAAACACATGTTCAGGTCTCCTTTTTTTTTTTTCTCTTAACTCAATTTTTATTGTGTCATCATGAAAATTCCCGGATATCTAAATAAAGAAATTAAAAAATATTTATAGTTGTGAAAAAAGTCATCTTCTGTTTTATGACAAGATGGATCTTCTTAAATTTTGTAGTCATGTATTGTTATAATTATATAAACACAGAAGAAAGCTGTTCATCCGAATTTCTTCCATTGTTCACTTTGAGCATGAAAATAGGAGAAATGATCATTTACGAGAGTAGCATTGTTTAGAAAAATAGTACGTGTTGGATGAAGAATATAAAACTTACCAAAATGCACTCTTTTTTTATTTTATGGAAGGACGTCCCAAACAATATTTTATTTTTTTTAAAGTTCCATCTCAATTCTCAGCTGGAAATTTGCTTTCAGTTTGTCCATAAACAAAAAATGACAGTCGACGGAAAAAAATGTTTTTTTTTTTTCGATTACAGACTATTGTTTGTTTTTCATTGCGAACAATAGCCAAGTTTTAGTAAAATGTACTCCTTCCATCCCTTCACTGTCAGCCTTACGAAATTCGGCAGGTGTTATTTGTGCAGCCTCTTAGTGTCGAATGTACCAAAGTCAGCAGAATTGTCTATTTTATCTACTCTGGCAGACGTGTAAACGGAGATACGGAATATTGGGCTTCATGTAGTAAAAAGAAAGAGTATATGATATGGATAATATATCTGTCGTAAATATGACATATTCCGAAGTATTAATTTTGTTTTATGATAGCAGAATTGCAATTTTGTAACTATTTTTTAAGTACTTTAGGTTTTTAATAATTTGAGCTTAAAGACTTATATAGCTTTGGAGAAACATTAAGGGTAAGTAGTCGTAATTTTTTAAGCATGAAATAAAAATCTCTTTTCAAAACAAGAAATTAATTTATTTAATCAAATTATGATTTATAATTTATGGTTTTTATGTATTGTATTTTTCACCAAACAAATTAAATTTTTTTTTGTATTGTTTGCCTTCAATTTAAAAGTGCATTTATTCTTTTAGAAAAGAACTAAGGGACCAACTTTTTTCAAACTTGTCATCGGGTTCTTAAAAATTAATTTTTAGTGTTGTAGTTTTAAATTATTACAAATAAATCTATTACAATTTCTCTCTCAGCAATCAAGCGAATAATTAGGTAATACATATATATAATTTAAAAAAGGGAAACGGTACTTAAATTTTATTAAATGAAATGTGATTGTCTTTGTTCAATTTTAAAAATAATCTCACTATGACTTTAATTGGAATACTAAAATATTAACCATAAGTAAGTAAATAATTATATCAGCTCCTTAAAGTTAAGAATATTTTTTTAAAAACTTAATATATATATATATATATATATATATATATATGTGTGTGTGTGTGTTTAAGAGTTAGCTATTTTAAACACTTTAAAATACTTTATTTTTATTATTCTAAAAGGATAGATTTCTTTTCAAATTAAATTTAAAAAAATTATTCAAATCTGAAACAAACAAAAAAAATCCGTTATTTCAGAATCTTTCAAACACTTTTTATTTTTATGTTAAAGAGTAAAAAAAAAAGCTTCTTTTATTTAAATAGTGAACTGAAATGTAATAATTACAAACATCGAGTTAATGAACTTAAATAAAACAGGAAAATTGTTAGTATGATATATTATTGTATTTTTAATGACGCAATTACTTACGGATATTTCTGTATGCAAATATAATATTCTATCAGAAATTCTGATACAAATATTTCATTTAAAAATATTTTTCATTTAGTTTACTATGGTATTCTACTTGAATTTTTCCTATTACTTTTTCAGAACTCAAACTTCTCAGTGTCTACAATTTGAATAGAAATACTTAAGAAATATATTTATGTTAAAACTGTTTAAATGCTACATAATTTATTTTTATGCTTAATTATAAATTGGAAACTTACTTTTAACAAATGTTTTTCGCATAAATAATGAATAAATGGATTTTAAAATAAAGTACTACTTCTATAATCCGGCACTTTACCTTTCTGGTCCTGTCAGTAAGCCGGCTTTTTTACTCAGGCAGACAGTTAACTGTTTGTCGCGGTCAGTGACCACTGTGTGAGATGAAAATTATCTGTTTGCTCTCAGTAAGTCTGTTCCGTTTCAGAAAAGTGACTGTACGAATCTATATTCATGCTCCCTACAGATTAGTGTAATTTTGAATGAGTAATTGAGAATTTGAGTGTGTTGAAAATGTCTGTACAGTCTAAAAGTAAACATAAAACTTTATCTCTTGTAGTAAAAACGGGATTTCGAAGCGACTTGAAAAAAGTGATACTTTCATTAACCTCACAAGAGAATATGGAACTGGTCGAGTTACATTCTTGAATTTTTTGAATAAGCTCCTGGATACAGTTTACAATGTTTTGATATCAGACGACGTAAGCGAATGGTTGACAGGTGAAGAAGAGGAAAACAAACAATTTCTGACCGATAATAATTTAAAAGAGAATATGATCTCAAAAAATAAAGGTAAAAAGGGGGATGGGGGGAAGCAATGACGACAATTGCTTAAACAATACCTCACAACGCAGCTGCTGATTTTTTTTACTGCATCCATTAATTATCCAGAAGAAAAAAATATCACCACGAATAACATTCCACTGTATTAAATTTTATTCAATGATACACAACATTTTTCTATTTAAATGCGTTATTATTAGAGATTTTTCTGTAATTCCACGGTGTTCTGGTTCGATATCTGCCGGATTACCGAGAGAATACTATTCTAGATAAAGCGATATGAATTATTTGTACGGAAGTTTCTTTAAAAAATTTAATTTAATATTTAAATAAAAGTTTAAATTTTACAAATTTCTTATATTGTCAAAAAGTAACTCAATTTTTAGAACATATAAGAATGGATTTTACAATTAGTAATAGATACTCGTATAGCAAGCTCTTGTCGAATCCTAATCATCAATGATATGTTCTAAATTTATTTCTGATAAAAATTATCTCGAGTCATATTTTAAAACGAAAAATTTATTTACCTAAATTAAAAAAAGATTCAACTGCATTCCACAAATTTTTAATAATTCTTCTGTTTTTCATCATAATGAATTAAAATCGATTTATAATTTCGTTATAACAAAGAAATTGAATTATTCCCGTAATTAAAAACCAGAAAAACTGTACTGATTCACATGATTTTATTTTATTAAAATATATTTCGTAAAATGCAGGTTCTTTATTTACAGCAGTTATGTCGTTTTATCTTCAGACCATTTCTAGCTAATAAGCCACTATTTAAAAGAACTCAAACAACTTTTGTGTGTATTTGTATTATGTATTAATACATAATTTAGGTGGTTGTTTCCGAATTGGATACATTCTCTTGAGGTTCTAAGAGATATTAAATGTTAAAACGGAATCGAAAAATATTTTTGAATGTTTTACATGTTTGAAAGTTTTCATGTACTGTTGAATTTTTAAATTTCTATAATATCAATTTATCTATACAATTTTAAATAGACTTAAAAACGTATACAAGAAGCATGTAAGAAACAAAGGCTTTCATTGCTAATGTACCCCTATTAGGTAAATTTTTATATGCTAAATGGTTTGCGCAGGTGATATTCTGGTATACCCTCAACTGACTTATGGTTATTTGAATGGAACAGGTGAAGAAATTCTCAGGAAATGGGGGAAACACGTTTAAAACGTATTCCTTACACATCGTTTTACATCTTTCACGATAATTTGGATAAATGCGTTTTTTAAAATGCCTTTTATAAGGAAGGGTGATTATCTGTCTACCCACCACTGACTTATTATTTAAATGGAATAGGTGAAGAGATTGTTCAAGAAATGGGGAAAACAAACACACACATTTAAAGTATTCCTGATACCACAATATGCATTTTATACAATGTTTTCGTTAAATATGATCAAATTTGTTTAATAGAAAATCAAGAATAATCAAAGAATGACCATTTCCCGCATTATCTTCCACCAATTTATGACTATTTTAGTGGAATAGATGAAAAGATTGGTCAGGTAATGGAGGAGACACGCTTAATGTATTCTTGATATCGCATTTATATATTACATATTGTTTTTAGAAAAGTGTATAAATTTGGATAATGCGTTTTTTTAAAAGAAATCTCCTTTATAAAGAATGGTGATCTTTCGTCAAGCCTTAAGTGACTTATGAATATTTGAAGATTGCTTAGGAAATGGGAAGGCACGTTTAATTTGTTCCTTATACATCACTTTATATCTCGCATAATATTTTAAAAGATGTACATAAATGTGGATAAAGCATTAAAAAAACTAGTATATGTACTAATTATATTCACTACTAGTATTCTACATATTTTGTGTTTGAAGTGTGGCAGCGGTAGTCTAGGGGTCATGATCGTAGCCAGTGGTTTTCGTCGAGTCGTGGATTCGAACCTTGATGCCACAATGGAGAACGACGCAGTGAAGAAGTAAGAAACGAGAATTTTAGAATAATTGTTTAATAGACTTGGACATTGGGCTATTCGCTATTTTCTCTTCACTGACCTCGGGAACTTTATAGTAATTTAAATTGCACAGCTTTTAATATCTCCTCAACCAAAATGAAACCTGATTAGGTAAATTAGATGAAGAGATAAGTGCAGTGAATTGAATTACAGATACTGAGAAAAAAATGAAATAGAATTGCAAAGAAGACAGAGGATAACGATAAGTTGATAAATATTTGTAAGTTAATTAAAGCATCGTTGTTAATTTTTTTTCACTGAAAAGAATCTTTGTTAAAGTATTAAGATAAGAATCACCAAGCTTATACGAGAAATACTTGAATCAGAACGAGTAAATCGGTAAGCTAAAACTTTATTAGTTGATCATAATTTAGAGTTGACGAGAGGAATTCGAGGTAGAGTAGCCTTATCTATTATATAATGATTAATGAAGTATTTTGTTTCTTACTTTTACGTCTCATTATTTGGTGTATAGTATTTATTGATTATTTAATTGGAAGGGAAGAGAGATAGCAGTAGAATTAAATAATGAAGGACGATCGTCACAGACCAACGACACCTCGATGTTTCCCTGTCATTCAAGACGCTCTAATAGCCCCAAAGGTTTATCATTGGCGCAATTAAAACCAGATCATTACGTCGTCAAGGGCATTTCTAATTTCGATTCTGCGAGTTTCTTCGGTAAGAGCTCTTCGACAAACATTTTTATTTCATATTTACTTCTTCAGATAAATAGGGAACCAAATGATCAATTATTGAACGTTTTGAATGCCTGTAGACTTGCTTAGAGCTAAACTAAATTCTATACAACTTTTCAAATTACACATCTAACTTTTTTCAACCTTTTTACTAATTACATTAATACAATATAATGATTAAATGTACGGCGGGACAAAGGACCCTGATGATTCAATTTATTCAATTCTGTATATTATTTGTATCCAAAAGCTTAGTCACTGCTTCCAAACTAGTATTAAAATATTTTCTCTATATGGATATTTGCCACGAGCAGTATTCCAAACTATTAAAAAACAAGTTTCATTTACTATTTCTTCTTCTCTACTTAAAGAAAATTGGAGTTCAAAAGTCTTCTAAGACCAGTTAATGAATGAATACCGAGTTTAAAAGTGAGATGACTCACTTCGTAATGTCGATGGTGAATTGTTTTAATTTATAATTTGTAATCGTAATTTTATAAATAAGGTGTAATTTTCCATCATCGTCAATAAAAAAAAAGAGAAATTTTGTATCCATTCTTCTTTGAAAGATTCTATATTATCTTCGCAATTTTACATTTCCTAAATGATGCGTTTTCAAAAATTTTTTGATACATTTAATTCATGTCTAAAATTAAAACGAAATAAAACTTATTTGAAACGTGAAAAAATTACTATCCAGTACAAAAGTATTGCTAATGTTAAGAACAAAATGAATAAAAACAGATGATTGTACCATAAAAATCAATTAAATTAAATTTTAAATTAAGAGCAAACAGTAAATTATTAAAGTAAACAATAATATTCTATTTGTATATTAAAATAAAAGCGACGATAAAATATTAATTAAATGTAGCTTAGCAATGTAAGTATACCTTAAGCAAACTAATTGTAATTATTGTAATTATAATGTAAATCTTTTGAACCTAACACCATATATCCTCTTTATTTTATGCCTACGCATTTTTGTCGACGCCATTTCCTCAAAACAAGAGCGTGTTCCCACATATTAAAAAGGATTTATATGTAAATTTTTTCAATGGGTTCCTCACATAACTCAACAAAGAGTCACATTTGCCCACTGTTGTTCTATACAAATTCACAAAGGATGTAAATTATTAATTGTTTTTCAAATGAGATTAAAATTGTGCGTTTTTAAAAAGGAACATGAAAATAATGTTCGTTTTTTCTGTGTACAGAACATATGGAGAGAAAACATTATCTTTACAGATCTAAATTTTTTTTCTCGTGTGTATAAAAATAATTAACTGCGAAGACAAAGGTGATGGAGAAAAATAAAATTAATTCATAAAATGCACCAAATTTAAGGATATAAAATCGATTGTTCCTTGTAGAAGTACCAAATTTCAAAAAACATTTCAATATCCATATCCGAATTTTTTTTCCTGTAATTTTTGTAGTCTGTCACGTCCGTGATTTGATTCTTTTTAAAAAATTAAGCTGGGAAAAATATAATATTTATTTTAAGACTAATGTTTATTTTAATGGCATTTCTTCATAAAATATAAATATTTCAATGAATATTTTTATGAATTATTAATCAAAGTGTATTTCTTCTATACAGGTATCGTAATTGGAAATTTAAATATTCAATCAGAGTTAAAAATCAAACAAAAAATATAAGTAAAAAAAACAAAAGAAATAAAAATAATTTCCTCGTATATCAGTAACCTGTCTATGTAAACAATTCCAAGTTAAATGCTTCAAAAATAATGCAAAAATCCCTGTTTTTTTTCCTTCTCAATTTGTAAAATTGAAGGTTAAATTATATTTAATCTTTTGTTAAAATAAAAATAATCTTGAGTAATTCATGTCGAAATAAAATTCTGCTGTATAAACAAGCAGGGAGAGATTACAAAAACATCCATCGTTTAGTAGCGTTGTACATATATTTGAGAATAAATACTAGCACTGAAAACATCATTCAATTGGGTGAATAACAGAACAAACTGAGTTTCCTGATGTACAGTACTTGTATTTAAATAGTGTACTTTGAGTAAAGTTTTTTCCCTATTCGCAGTAAGTTCTTCGCTGAAGAACTCGCTAATTAAAAAATGTTATGCTAGATTTAGTTATACCTTAACATTTTAGAGAAAATTTATTGGTATGCTTAAAAAAAATTTCATAAATCTTTTTACTGTTCATAAAAGCTAGCAATAATTTTTCATGAAAATTCAAAGATATTTTAAATTATAAAGTTAAATTAACTTTATAATTTAAAATATCTTTAATTTAATTTCCTTAAATTACAAATTTAATACAGAAATAAAATGATTTCTTAAGAATTTCACATGACTTTATTTTTTCATATTGACGATCAGAATTTTTGAAAAATATCATGTGCCTTCTCATAAAATTATAAATATAATACAAAATTTTTATACTTGCCTACTGAAAATCCGTAAAAGCTGTTCGATTACTGTCTGTGAAAAAATCGTTATATCTCAGTTTTAATAGTTATTTATTTCGAAATAATTTTTAATTTCTTCGATTTGATTTCGACTGTATTATAGCATGCAGTTGTATTATTTAATCAGAAAAGTTAAATTGTTTTCAAACAATTGATATTTGAACTTGATAGTTTTTTAATAATTGTATATAATCGTAGCTTTTTTTTTTTTTACTTACTATTATTTTTTTTTACCTTTTCGACTTGATGATTCATACAGATGATATTCATGTCAAAAGGAATAAGACAACAGTACAGAATATACTACGCAACTGTTACGTTAAACAATGCATCAACTGTTCGTGCTAACTTGTTTTAACTGTTGATTCACGGCAGCAACTTCCTCTTTTGTGACTTCTCAGTGTAACCAATTGTTTTTGAAAGGAACTGCAGCTTGAGAGAGACTTTTTTTTTTACACACACACACTTTCTCTATAAAATCATATCTTTTAAGTTTGAACAAATATTCATAACTTTTACATCACATCTCTGAATCTTTTGAAAGATACGTGCTAATATCGCCATTGAAATGTGATGAATGCCATCAGTAGCCGCGAAGAGAAAAATCGTTAAGTATACGTATTTGCACATTATTCGATTTCCAATTTCGATTCATTTTTCTGTTAAATTGCACAAAGTGTCCAGCTGAATCGAGAATGTATATACAATTTTAATAATAAGTTAATTAAAGAATTTTTTTCAGGATTGTATATAAGCTGCACAATTTTTTGCATCTTAATTTTATTTTCAGAGATACTTATTTTCTTATTTTCCACATTTCTATTCCTAATCATTATTATCATATTAAAATATATTCTCTCCAATTGTAAATTACTAATTGCGTTCGTAAAATGTGAGATTCTGTGAGCAATTACTAAATCATAAGGTTTTGAAAAATATATCATACACGCATGTGTAATATTAAGGAAATAACTGTAGTTTCTCTAGACACGTATGTGTTGAAAAAATATGACATTTAAATAAAGTTTGGAGCATATATTAATTTGAGATTCTGTTGTTGTTAGTATTCCTTTTCTTTCTTTTACTTAAAAAATAAATAATTAAATGTTTCATGCGTTATTTTTACTGCATAATTCCTTTATTCCTAATATATATATGAATGGGAAAAAAATAATAATGAAAATTTCGACTTTTAATTCGCTAATGAAAAAATGAAGATTATTCTAAAATATTTGGAACGCAACTTTTAAATTTAATAAAATTCTGAATATCGTTTTCCTTTTGAGGGGGGGGGGGGGGTTGATGAAACATTTATGCTTTATAAATGTGAAAAAAACTTTGTTTAATAACAAAAAATTTCTTATAAAATGCATAATAATTAATAGTTTATTCCAAAGTATGAGGATTATTTATTGTTATTTGATTTAAAAGTAATATTATCGTAACATTTACGTACATATTACTATGATTATTTGAGAGTTATATATCATTTAATTCCACTGAATTATCTTTTCCATAAAAATATTTTGAAAATTCTTTTATTCCATGATTATAACATTCAAAATAAGCACCGATTTCTAGTTTTATTCCTAAGATTAGATATATCACATTCATTGAGTAAGTTTTTTTTATACTTCATTACTTTTTGCTTATTTTTAATTAATTCATCTTTTAAAAAAGAAGTAACACATCGATCAATAACTCCCGAGACTAACCCAGAGATGGCGCTCGTAGTAAACCAGTAACCAGGTCTTTCTAAGTACTAACCTTTGCTTGAAACGTGTCAAAATTTTAAGTCGATCGGACCAGGAAAAAGGTTTTTTGAAGTGAAGCGAAAAAGGTTTTTTCCAAGTGGGTGCCGCGATTGCTTTCGATGGAACAAAAACAGCAACGAGTCGATGATTCAGAAAGCTGTTTATCGCTATTTACTCGCAACAAAAAAGATTTCTTGCGAAAAAAAAAAAAAAAAAAAAAAGAAAAAAAAAATTTTTTTTGAAGGAAAAAAAAAAAAAAAAGATTTGGAAAAGCGTTGGAACGATTGTATCACCCTAAAAGGTGATTAACAAAAGGTGTTATGTTGATGAATAAAAAAAATTTTGCAAAAAAAATGTTGTTTTCAATGTTAGACTCGGGAGTTATTGATCGATGTGTTATATGCAAAATATTTCATTCAAATTAACTATGGTAAAATTATTTAGAAAAAAATGTGAGAGTTAAGGAAAAAATAATCAAATTTTTGTTCCAGAAAAATTACAAATTTTAATATTTTTGCAAAAGCATTTTTTGTAATGTATTGAATATTTATTACAGTATAAATTTGTCTTTAGGAGATAACTGAAAATTACAATAAAATATTTAAGCATCTGTTGATATTTTCTGAGTCAACCAAAATGCTTAGTAAAATTAATGTTATATGTTCCAAATTCTATGGTATGTATACATATTTTTGCTTTCTGTGTGTTCATTGAATTTGCTGTCACATATATTTAGCCAACAAAAGTCGTCTGAGGCTGTAAACTTCTTTAAAATGTCAGCTCTTCCTATTTTATAGCAGAATTGTAAGTATAGCTTAGTTGATAGAACATTAATTTACGCATTAAATTTGTTGGAATTATAAAAAAAAATTGCATTGATACACATAGTAGTAACCTTTTTTGAAAAATGTGGAGATTTTATATATAAAATATATCTAAATAAAACTTCTTGAATATGACATTAATTTATTTTAGATAAATAAGAATGTCTTTATAAGATTTTAAAAATAACATAAGAAAGTATTCGAGCACATTTAGGTAAAATAAAATTCTAGCAAAGAGGTTCTTTTGTCTGTGTTTCCCAAAGTAAAATTCGAAATAATAGCTCTGAGTGGAATCAGCTCTCCTTGAATATTTACTTCATTTTTCCAACAGATATTCACTTCTTTAAAAAATAAATTTTGAACATTTCATTATTTAAACATTGTTGCGAAATTAGGTAATGTTAGTTCATTTATTTATTGCATCTTTGCTGGGTCACATACTGTGCGCCTGCGTGCAATGTTTTCTAAGCCCGAGCATGCGTGCTATTGAAAAAAGGTGCATTAAAATCACAAATAAATATAAAATCCACATACCCCAAACTCCCAAAGAGTTTCCTGTCTAAACGAAAAATTGTTTAGCCAGGAAACTCATTCCGCATTTAATGGATGATATACATCATTTAGTACGACCATACTCGATTTTAAATTTTTAGAAAAGGTTTCGTGCTACAAGACTAATATCTGTATCGCAAACACCTGTTCTCCAGAGTCATTCTAGCACTAACAGACACACGTGAACATTTTTTTTTTGTTTAAATAACTCATATTAATGTCTGGATATTTCATATCGCGTGATACTTATATCTCGCTGCTACGTATTTTAACCAACTACTTCAGTCTTTTCCATTATATATGGAGCGAACGGAGAGGATTTCTCTAGCGAGGATTGACAGTTTCACTTGCTTATAGTCTAAAACAATAATGGTAAGAGGTGTGTTTCTTATTAATTCCTTAATTTATATTGTTATTGAGCGAATTTATGCTTCTTTATAGAACCCCCTTAAAATCAAAATAATTTAAATAAAAACCATATAAGTTAAATATTTAAGAAAAATAAATAAATTGTACTAAAAATAATCAGGTGTGAAAGCGGAACAATCTGTCTCCCAGACGTCCTGTATAGAAAAACAATATGTAAGATAACAAAAACGAATGAGAGATCAAATTATTTGTCAACTCTTCCTATAAATTGTGGATTAAACAAAGAATGATATTGAATGATCAGATGAAACAATTATCAGCGCGAAGAATCACAGAAGACTTGCATTTTAATACATTATAAATTTTTCTATTTTATGTGATTCCCAGACAATTTTATTCGTTATAAGGAATAGATTTTTTTTCGGTATTTATTCATAGCCTGAAAATAAATTGCTTCGCTTTCAGATACTTTGCTTATTACTAAAATTAATATCAAAAGTATTTTAATTTTTAATTATTCATATAGTTTGTTAGGGAACAAATATTAATGCAATTGTAACTTTTTCGTTTTAACTGTTTAAAAAAATGTATATCTAATTGTATCAAATAAGTAATATATATCTTTTCTGTGCATATTGTCTATATAATTGTTTCCTATTTAGGAAGCATAAGAAATTAGCTTGAGGTAATTGAGAAAACTCACAGAGATGTTGAAAGGCCAGGGTTTCAACCCCTCAAAAAATCAACCATCACACATATAAAATGAAACATCATTTCTTTAAAGCGCTTTATTATAAAAATAATTTTTATTCTGAATGATAGTATGCTATAAGTGTGTTTAGCTAACATGTATTCTAAGCTTTATTCGTTAAATATTTTATCAGCTATTCCTTAAATATTAAAAAGTATATTTCTGTATGAAATTAACAAATAACTCAAATGGACTTACATTTATATATTTTTTATGATCTAGAATAGAAGAGTCTATTAAGGTTTCACACTATTATTTGCTTAAACTTGTATTTTCTTTAAATTAAACTATGTAATATTTAAATATATGCAAATTTTAATAACTGCTAAAATTTTATTTTCATTTTCAAGAATACCTTATTTCTATGTAATTTAATTCATTCTTTCTAAGAAAATTAGTTTCCAAAATGCATATCATGAATTGAATTTTCAGTCCATGTCACTTAGTTTTTTGTTATTATTACTGAACAAAAACAAACAAACTAGTAAAAGACATCCCACATTTTTCAAGCAGCATTTGATTAAATTTTCCTTTTAGGTATCATACGCTATTCTTTAGGTTTTAGTTATTTAAAAATGAAAAAGCGTATTTTTGATTTTCTTTTTATAATTTAGAGATTACTAAAATCCCATAACTATTCAGTTTTAATAATTGACATTGATTTTTAAAAGATAGTGATAAAAATTACCCTTTTCCAAAATTTTTAAATGATATAAACTGAACATAAATAACTTATCTCTAAAAGAGAAAACTCGGAATGCGCATTGGAAAAAATCATTATGCATGGAAATTTTACCTATGATAGAGAGCAATCGCTTCAAACCGAATTTTTCGTTTGTTGTCCTTCAAAGCAAACAACACAGTAACCACAACAACGAAAAAGACACAGAAAGTCTTTCGCTACTCCAGACTGTCTCCTTATACAGAACTGAATGTATAAGTGGGCATAACTAGGTATATATCAAGCTAGTTTCAATACGCTTCCTAAGAAAGATGTCGGGGCCTTTATGTATCAAAGGTACTTGTTGATTTTTTTTCATTCGCCATTGGTAAACTATTTAATGTTTAAAATGAATTTAAGATCACTAATGGTTATTTTAAAACATTCAGAACAAGTATATAAGTTTAGTAAAACGTATCTAGAAAAATTAGAATTGTTTTTAAAAGTCATGGGGCTTTTTTCGAAATTTTTTTCAAACTCTTATATATATAATAAGATGAAATCAATATAAAAATTATTCTTGTCATTGGAGATGTTTTTTAGTCAATTATATTTCTTCCATAGTTTTAACTTCCATTTAACTTCATATGCGATAGAACAAAGCAAAACAGAGAATATTTGTTCACTATGCTATCGGTTTTGAAAACTTTTTATTATTTGAATTTTATAAGTAACTCCGTATCTTATAATTATACGAATAGTTGAACGATTTTAATAACATAAATTTCAGAAAAGTGTCCCTTATATCCTGTTCCTTATCAATCTAATTATTTAAAATCATTCTAAATTACCTAGTTTTAAATAATAAACTCTTAATCAACATGATTTATTAAACTTTAATTCATTTAATCAAAATAAGAACTTAATTATATTTTTGTCTGATTCGAATACGAAATATTTCTGTGTAAGTGTTCAATTTTTTATTTTAAAATAAAAATATACTTATATTTAAAATCATACAAAATATTATTCTGACAGAATAATCTACATAACAACAACCCAGAGTATAGTCTATTTTGAATTATCTTCAACTAATATAGGCAGTTTCTTACATATTGATATATGACTTTAAAAAAAGAAATATTCAGTCTCATTTTCTATAAAAAAAATGTTAAGAAATTGTTTTACGTATTGAAAAATAACCGTTTATTAATTAATTTTAAAATAATATTTAAACTTTTAAAATAATTTAAAAACAACTAAAACATTATTCATATAAGATATTGATTTATAAATGTTTTGTTAAATCAATCGAATTTGAAAAAGTAGAATAAATTATTGTTTGATGAAATATATTTTACATGCATAACCAGAACTATAAATATGTAAGCAATTTTTTTTCGAAAGTAAACTTCGTGATAAAAAAGAAAGCCCCTCTGCTTTATTTATATGAATTAAACTGTATTTAGTGTTGTGTTTTTCCTAGAAAGAGAGAGAGAGAGAGAGAGAGAGTTTACTGTTTTTTGCTGGGTGATTTTCCTTTATTCTTTTTGAATATGCTCTCTTTAAAATATTTAAATTTTATCTTCAAATTGGATATTGCACATATTTTTCAATAAATTCAATAATTATGAAATTCGAAGTCTCATAATTCTATTTTTTTGGAATAATATAAAATTACACATCAATGGAAATATAACTTATTCGAGAATATAATGTAAGAAAATTTGTATTGAACAAAAAAGAAAGTTGATTCACAAGAAAAAAAATAATATGTGCAAAAATTCTCACCATGTCAATGAATATTGTGTTGGGAGACCTTCAGCCTCAATTACGACCTCCCAATGCCTTACCACTGAGTAAATAATTTTTTTTTTAGTCTTGAAACTGTTATAATTGCTTCCATTAATTTGGTTTTGTTCCTGGGTTTCTTCTGACTAACAAGTTTTTCTCCTTTTTTCCATAAATTTGTGACCAAATTAACATCTGGGCTATTTCTAGATGCATCCAGCAGTGGGCTATGATGATTTTGGAGCCATTTTTGGCACATAACATCATCATAAAATGGAATTGAATCCAAGATAAATATAAAATATGCAGGATTTTTAAGACATCATGCGTGGAAGGTTTCTATTAAGTCTTGGATAATTCATTTATTTATTTTTAAGCATTTTAATTCCCATTAATCACACAAATTCTACCAACGCTTCTTAATGATATTCTACCTTGAATCATAGCTTTAAACGAGTGTTATATGATAGATGTTATGCAATCCATTATTGTTCCGAGCTTGAGATTTTGATTAATATCCTTTGATAACACATGTCCGACTGAATAAATTATAATAATGTCAATAATGGATTTGTCGATATACTGGCCTCCAAATGTTAAGATACTACCAGTTTTTGGATGCCCGCTTTTGAAGGAATGAAAATTAAGGTAAAAAATATGGTTTATATATGAATGATCATAAATAACTTGAGTAAAATATTATGAAACAAGAACACCTACAACTACTAATTTAAAGAATTCTACATTTATATAACAATCAGAGGAAACGGAGAGTTTCCCTCTTCAATAATTTGTATGGAATTTTGTGGTGTTTGTTGATTTTCAATTGTTGATACCAAGATATTTTTGGCTATGTCTCGATGTCGTTTACCAGATTCGTGAAGATGGTGTACAATCGGGTGGGGGGGGGGGAGAGGTTACTACTAACTGATGACACGAGATGTCTTAATTTGTCTCGTAGAGTAGCCTGAGAGATTTTTTTGATTTAATTTAATTCGAAATTTCCGTCGAAAGAAAATGTGTTCCAAGCAACTCGCGGATTACAACCCCTGTACAAGATCTTTTTCTGTCTCTTTTGACCTGGAAGAACAGGAAAACTACTGAACCACAGATCATTTTGAATAATTGTGCCGAAACAAGAACGGAGATATTTGCTACTACGATGTACTTAACAATAAGAAATTCAGTGCAAGACAATATATTTTCCGTGTCTCCCTCTTAAAGGACAATACGGATATTCTCGTTTACATTGGGCAAAAGTGAACGTTATCTGAAATAACAGGTCAATTGAAAAGTCCCCGGCCTACCATAGTAAAACACATTTTTTTGGCAAAATTAGTTTTTTTTATTCAACATAATTCCCTTCAAGGGTGATACACTGATTATAGCGACCCTCCAACTTTTCGATACCATTTCTGTAGTACGATTTGTCCTTTGCTTCAAAATAGGCCTCAGTTTCGGCGATCACCTCTTCATTCGACAAAAATTTCTTCCCAACGAGCATTCTTTTGAGATCTGAGAACAGGAAATAGTCGCTGGGGGCCAGATCTGGAGAGTACGGTGGATGAGGAAGCAATTCGAAGCCCAATTCATGGATTTTTGCCATCGTTTTCACTGACTTGTGACACGGTGCATTGTCTTGGTGAAGCAGCACTTTCTTTTTCTTCAAATGCGGCCGTTTTTCGGCGATTTCGTCCTTCAAACGGTCCAATAACGCTATGTAATAGTCGCTGTTGATGGTCCTTCCTTTTTCAAGGTAGTGAATGAAAATTATTCCATGCGCATCCCAAAATACAGACGCCATAACCTTGCCATCCGACTGTTGTGTTTTCCCACGCTTTGGAGCGGGTTCATCGTGTGCAGTCCACTCGGATGACTGTCGATTGGACTTCGGAGTGAAATGATGGAGCCATGTTTCATCCATTGTCACATATCGACGCAAAAACTCGGGTTGATTACGCTTGATCATTTTCAAACACTGCTCCGAATCATCAACTCGTCGTTGTTTTTGGTCAAAAGGGAGCTCGCTCGGCACCCACTTTGCGCAGACCTTTCTCATACCCAAATATTCGTGAATGATATGATGTACACGTTCAGTTGATATCTTTAGAGTGTTTGCTATTTCATTCAATTTCAATTTACGGTCATTAATAATCATTTTGTGGATTTTTTAAATGTTTTCGTCGGTAACAATCTCATTTAGGCATCCACTGCGTTCACCGTCTTCGGTGCTCATTTCACCACGTCTAAACTTAGCATACCAATCCTTGATGGTTGATTTTCCTGGGGAAGTGTCCAGAAACTCGGCATCAAGCCAAGTTTTTGCTTCAACTGTATTTTTTCCCTTCAAAAAGCAATATTTTATCAACACGCGAAATTCCTTTTTATCCATTTTTTTCACAATAATAAAAGTTGCTTCACTCAAAATGCGTTTTATTCACAAACTAATGATCCGACAGCTGTCAAATTTATACACGCATCTTTTGAGGGTTAGGGCTAACTAAAAAACATATGGATTTAATTCTAGTAGTGCCATCTATGTGTCAGGCCGGGGACGTTTCATTTGACCTGTTAATATCAGTACCATATTAATTTTGCATTTTATTCATAAATTTGTTGATATGTTTTCTTTTTAGTCTAATCCATTCTGACATAATTTTAGCTTGAGATGGTGGATTCCAACTTTTTTTTAAATGTGCTTATTACACTCAAACATGTTGGCCCTTTTTCCATTTTTGTTTTTCAAGACTGAAAACCTTTGCTATTCACTATCACCGCAAAATGATGAATACTTCAGTTGTATCAAATGGCAAGAGCTATCGAAGATATGATATGTACCAACAAATTCTATACTAGATGATGAGATAGAAGGATTTTGGATATTGGGATACATTTAATCTCTTTTTTTTTAACACATGTACGACCATTCTTTGACATAATTTCGATTTCTACAACTTTACCCGTATCAGTGGATAAGCTGCAACACGCGTAATTAAGGATGTGTGACCTCAACGTTGCCAAGTGCTATTACAAGATACAACACATCTCGTCAAATCCTCCTCCTGATCATTCAGTTCTTTCATCACCCTTGTGGTGACCGGGTGTAAAAGAATAGTGCCACTGTAGCTCACGCATGTCGTAAGAGGCGACTAAAATGGGTACCCAGTGTCTGGAGATATAACCGGGCACTCTGTTCCTGGTGATTATATCAGGGGACCACAGGAGCTTGCCTCCTTTAGGTAGGTACGAGCATCATGCCGCAAGGCACCCTAGTAATCCTCTTCTTTCTGTTGAAGGTTACTATCTTTGTTTCACACGGATGGCACACCCCAGGATAGCCCAGCGACCCTGCTCTATCTTCGACCCTTCTTCTTGTGTCAACCTTTTTACTTTTTTCCATTTTTTTTCAAACGTCCAGACCACAGTTACATCTTGTTTGGCGCAGCATAGCCACATCTGTCTCTTGCGCCATTAAACTTCACTTTCACTCACTCATTTACTCAGCTCTTTTATTTCAGCAGAAATATTCGTGGAGTCCTGCATAATAGTTGAAACAATTTTGAATAACTTCTTTTTGCAGTTCCTGAAAGCCCATTTTGGTAAACCTTGCAGGGGGAAATGTGGTTTTATCTCCCCACTTGGCACGATTTTAAAACGCGTCAGATTGGCGAGCTTCACTAGAATGACGTAGGCAATCCGTTGATCGCTAAGAAAAAGAATATGAAGAAAAAAAAATTACTAGCCTGTTTTTCCGTTGTTACTTTATTATGGGGCTTGATAGCCTGTAGAAAAGCTTTGAAGATGTCGTCATTCATTGAGTGCGCGTGCATTTTTCTCCATAAGTATTCTACCAAGTAGAAATGAAACTATCTGTCCATATGGTTAAAGTCATGTTTTAGGAACGGCTTGACTGCCAACCAAATAACTTTGGTGCAGTTGGTTTGCACTACTGTGTTAGGATCCTTGAGTATCAGACTGTGGTTAACTCGTAGATGAATGTACCCTTCGTGCGAGAAGCAATCAAACGATTTCTAACAATCTGAAAGGATCGCACACCTTGTCAACACCCACTCACGAATATCTTCCAAAATAATCTTTTTTCGTTCGTCTTGCAACCACTCTAACAAAACATTTATTAGTTCCTCTTTTAACACTTCCAAACACCCATTCGGCCTTTATAGCTTTTATTTTTATCTTACATTTTCGCCAAATTTAGATTCGTCCCCCTCAACAATTACTCCAAGTCCTCTGAATTGAGAGCTGTTATTAACATCATCAATCACATACAAACCTCTCGACAAAACATGTGCCTATCCAAAACCCTGTGGTTATGAATCTTCAACTCTGTCATTACAAATTCATTCATACACCTTCCAAACCAAAATCTCGTTACTCGAACATCACACAAACTTGGATGGCATATTCTTACCATATTTCGAACATTCATAAGCGGCCACAATTAATTCAACTATCATGCATCATTCAATAAAAGGACACCCTTTCCTTCCGTTTTTAAATTAGTAAAAAACTTAGTTGGGTATTCGGTCATCTCTCTTTCAAACTCATACCAGCAGCTATAAAAGGATACTTGTGCTTGGAAAAAAACACGGAAAAAATATGAGGAAAAAATGCACATGTACAAATTATGTTCAAAGTCGAATTAATACTACAAAGATTTCATTAACTTAGCAATAGTTACAAATAACTTCGAAGCATAAGGGAAAAGGATAACCATTTGATTTTGGAAAAAAAGTGGAAAGATTTCTTCACTGAAGATTGATCTCTACATCTGATTTAAAAAAAAAAAAGTGGGGAAGGGGCAGATTTCTGCGCAAGCGCAATAACCCTGAAAACAATGCGGGGAGGAAGAGGGGAAGACGAACGCTAATTGTAGGGTTGTCGCGTATAACGGCCATGTTCAACAAGAAAAATGAAGATTGCCATATTTGGTGAATTATCGCCAACATATACTTCCACGCCAAGTGAGAGAGCTAAATTGAGTGCTACATTAGATATACCATGCTTGTGGCACTCCAACAAGCGTGCATATCTAATGTAGCCTTCTGCTTTTTCGAAGCATTATGGCCATTCAATTTCCTACTTCTAATATTGATCTCATTCATCTTGTTTCTTTTTCAAACTGCAAAACCAGCCAAACAAAGCTGCAGTTTGTACATTTCAATAACTTATTGGAAAGAAAACCAAAACTAGATTCTTCCTTGGGTTCAAAGCATTGTGATACACACAATGGGCAACCGAGAATTTCAGTGTCACTTAAATTATTTCTACATTGTAAATCCTATTACTTATAAAGCGTATTTCTTACTTAGTTGAAGTTTTCCTTCATTATTTTTTCTATAGTTTTTTTTTTAGTTCACTGCTCTTTTAACTAATTCAGTTATCTTACAAGCAGAATAACGATTGCCATGAGATTTTCTTTTCGGTAAAATTTCAATTTTAAGTGCTGCTTGGCACGACTTTAAAAACCGCGCTAAATTTGCACCAAACGCGGGTTACCAGATGGAAAATTATCATTTTGGCAATTTATTGCCAAAAAAATACTCGTCGCCAATAGAATCCAACCTTATTTCTCATAATGACGTTTATTTTTCGAGTTTCCGATCGTTTTATAAAAAAATATTGATCTAAAAAACTAATAAACAATTTAAAAAGTTGTTTCGAACAGAAATAAAATGACAATTCAAAACAAACATGGAACACAATTCAAACGTTGTAGCTCAGCAAAACAGTTGACAGTGTCTCTACTGTTGCTTTTTTTTTTTTTTTTTT
>BMAW01023678.1:426057-469989 GCA_019974015.1 Nephila pilipes | reverse complement strand
ATATATATATATATATATATATATATATATATATATATATATATATTAGAGTGGGTGCATGTGTTTGTGTGAGTGTGTGCACAATATATGCCCCATTTCAAAGTATAGGGCAGTATTCAAATTATATAATTTACATTTTTGTTTTCCTTTAATTTTTTTTAAAATTTTGGTGGTAGTTTATACCTGAAATTCTGTTCTAAATATTTATTTGAATAGTAACAAAACATAAAATAACATTAAAATAAAGAAACATTAACATTACATGAGTGGGGTCCGAATTAAATTTATGGTGAGAAAGAGATGTTTAGCATCAGCGGTTCCTGACAGACTAAAGTTTTCTTAGTAACCTCCGCCAGCGGTGCTGCAGTGATGGGGAGATCACTGTTCTCGTTATATTTTCTCTCTTTATTTTTTAGGGGGGGGGGGGTGTAGTTTCCTTTCTATATTTAATTTGGTTGCAATTTTTAGTTAATGGTTTATATCTGTTTTTTGAATAAAAACTGTTAGGTACAACAGCATTTCAGTAAATTTATAGCTCTTTTGTAATAACATTTTGTGTATTTTATAACCTAGGATGATATTTTTAACTTGATTGTTTTGATAGTTAACTGATTTTTTTCTCAAATAAATCTTTAGTTTCTTAGCTTTTTAATTTTAAGTTAAAAATTGAGTTTAGTGGTTGTAATTTGTAATTTATATATGTAGTTATAATTTGCATAATTTGAAATTGTATAATTAACAATATATATATATATATATATATATACAAACAAGCATGACTATAATTTTTTTTTTTATTCTTTCAAGATATTCAAGGTTCTACAACAGTCAGTAAATAGGTGAAGATTATTTTAGAATTCCCATACAGAACAAACAAACAAACAAATTCTACACCCCAACAATTTCCCATAACTTGTCTCTTTATTGACTCCGATACCGATATCCATTCATGTTTCCTAAATCTCATAAAATCTATCCGAGACTCGCGGAATTATAAATATTTATTACCCTTTCATTTCGTGCTGTCACCTCTTGCGAAGGCAGAATCGTCATTGTCTGAAACATTCTATTAGCCGTCATAAAGTAGAATGACGGGAAAAATGTCCCATTCTCCGAGGTAGTCTTTTTGGATGAAAAATGCACTCTTTGGATTTCCTTCTTTTTCAGCACAATGTCTAGCTTGCTTGAGACGTACCAATTTTAAGACCATCAAACTCATTCTGTCTTATTCCTTGATCTAGCTCCAGTCATACCTTTTGCGTTCTTATTTCGGAATGAAAATACTGTATCACCCAGCTATGTACCTGCAAGGATTCTTCAAAACGGGTTTGTGCCTCTTACAGAAGTTTCCGTAAAGTGATTTGAAAGAAATTATGATATCCGGCGTCCATCGGTTTCATACGTGCACTTATTTCAGCAATATTGTAAACGTAAGTAAATTTTAATTTAATGTCATTTTTCCTTCTTAAGTCAATCCGTTTTATGATAATAGTAGAACATTAATTTTTTTTTCAATGTACAATTTGTTTTTGCGGAGACCAATGTGATGATACTGATAAAGATTTGCTATTACAGTTTTCAATAGCTATATAACGTTTGCTGAAAAAAAGATTTAAATACAATATTCTTGAAACTTTTAACGGATTGAAAAGAATCATGTTAAAAGCTAATCATATTTATAATACTTATTCGTAGTTTAACAAGATTCCGAAAAAAAAATTACTAAAAGTTTGCTGTAACGTTTTATATATACAGGTTAATTTTTAAGTTCAAAGGTATAGAAATTGTTTTAGAACACACAAAGTGAAGAAATAATCACTTGCATGATGATAAGATTAATTATAAAAGTCATTTACTTTTAAAAATGTATTAATTTAGTGAGTAGTTTCTTGATTTCGGTAACAAATTAGTTACATTTTGAAATGTAGAGTTTTTACAATATAGCTTCGGATTTTTCTAGCAAAAATGAATTTTCTACATTATTCGCGATTAACCTTTTACAATATTTAGGAGCTCTTTACTTTCGAGAAGAATATGGAAACTGAAATTTTCAATACTTCTTTAGAAATAACCTTTTAAATCTTCTCACTGCTCACGTGAGTGACTGCATTAACCTGATTTGTGAATCGCGGCCAATTAGCCAATGAATTGTGGGTTCGAGGATCGATCCTTCGTCTTATTAAAATATGCTTACTAATGATTGCAGACTTCACATTAAATACACCCTAACTTACGAGGAGTAAAACTTGATGGGGGAAGTACCAATTCAGTTATTTTATTGAACTTAATTCAGAATTGCGAAATCAAACGCAAATAGCTCGTAATATTAGTTTTATACGACTTGCTAATTCAAATAAATCAAGTCAAGCATTGGTTTGTATTATCATCGCAACAGAATATATACGGGGGGCTATAGAGCTACTCGTCCGCAATTTTCAGCCATGGTCAGTTAATGCTGATGATATCTGAAATGGTACCACATTCTCCACACCTCACCCCTTGAGGAGTTTGAGACTCAGTTCTGTATAACATGTGCCTCCCCCATCATTCCGCATGACTGGTCTTTTAATGGAATTAGGGCTCGAACCCGTGATATTCGACTTGAAGGACGCTGTCTTCGAAGATCATACCCTTGACCACTCAATTATTAAGGTTACATGAAATCAAGAGCTTTAGCTCTTTCAAATTATGAAAAAGAGAGTGTGAATTGAAGAAGGAATAAGTATTTTTTTAAATATCAGATACTCTATTCTTGTACTGAAGTGTTGATATAAGATACATAATTAAACTGGAAGTGTAAATTCATTCATTATAATTAAAGTATTACTTTTTATACAGGTAAGTGTTGAACTGATTTTGTTATGAATTGTAAATTATATAAATATAAAGTATGTCACGCTGCGTGGAGGGTTATTGTAGCCGTTCTCTTTTAATCTTATCTCTAATAAATTCGAGGGATTTTTCTTGATAACCGAAAACGTCGAGTTGTTGAGAGGCAACATCGTTACTTAAGTATTTGAAAAGAAAGTTCTCTTTATCTCGGTATAATGTATTGGTGACGAATGAGGAAATACTGCTGTGAGAATGAAGATCACTGTTTTCTCGTCTTTAACAAAGGTTTGTGTAGTATTTTCAGAGATATTATTATTCAAAATGATAAAGACATTATACTATAGATCTGTTATATAATGTTGAAAAGATTGAGTATATTATTGACAAAATGAAATGCTGTTTATGTATGTATATGTGTTTGTTTGTGTTTATAATCTTAGCAAATGATTTTTCATTTGTTTCACAAAAATCTTCGGAAATTAAATTCAAATAGGGGGATAGATTATCTTTTGGTGAAGAAATATTGTATCTCTTTAATTTTATTACTATCTCTATAATAAACAATCTGTACTTTTGGAAAGCTTAGCATCAAAACTGTTGTCGTTAATATGTCTTGTTTTTAAGATTATGCAGTTGGCAAAATAGTTGTACTCTTAATTTTCTTAAATTGTAATAAAATAAAAGATCTAAGAGCAAACAATATAATACGTTAATGTATAATAATTTTAAATAATTACATTTTAACAGACAATTATACAAATATATAAAGCCAAAAAGTTTTTATACGCTTTATTAGTGTGCTGTAATAAAGAAAAATTAAGTTAAATAATGCAATTTAATACTTTGTATGAAGTCTTTTAGCTTCAATGACTGCTTCAGGACGTTGGGGCATAGATTTTACTCTTTTGAGACAGTAGGGTCTGTGTTATTCCATACTTCAATGAGAACTTGATTTAAACTGTTTTTTCTTGTGATACTTTTTTTTTTCAAATTTGTATATCTAATAGAATTCATATATTTTTTTATTGGATTCAAGTCTGTCGATTGTGAAAACGTTACTAGTCACCTTCGACAATTGTGTTGTGGAGATCGGACATGAAAAAAATAGTCTCAATGTCGTAAGAGGCGACTAAAATGAGTACCTTGTGTCTGGGGGTATATCCGGGCACTCTACCCCTGAAGATTATATCAGTGGACTGGCTCTCTAGGTAGGGGGATCTCAGGGGATTGCTTTCTTTAGGTAGATACGGGCATCTTGACCTAAGGCATCCTAATGATTTTTTTCTCACTCCCATGGGGTTACTATCTGTGGTAAACATGGATGACGTGCAGCCGAGTGCCCAACGATCCTTATCTATTTTCGACCCTCCTTCTCGTCAACCAATTATCTTTTCTTTTTTTCTTTCTTTTTTTTTTTTTTTTCAATTTTTTCCAAACGTCTGGATCCCAGCTTTACGCCGCTTGGTGCAGCATGGCCATATCTGGTTTTCGCTCCATTAAAACTCGCATTTGAGCATTGTAAAGTAACAATGTCTTGATGATCATAGCAGTATGCATTTTGTTGTTATCCTGCTTAAGTGAAAAGTTTCCTCCAAGTCGAATTTATTTATCTCTGTATTGCTTAATAAGTTACGCCGCAACACATCAGTATATATTAAAGCTGTCATTGTAGTGCATATGAAACCCAAATTTTCTACTCCATTAGAAGCCATACACCGCCCCTTTCCTTTCCCCCAAAACCATAACATTTACTGTACTATACTTAAAAATTGGGAGTACATAATTTGGAATGGGTGTGAAGAGAATTTTATTTTTACACCCAATTTTTCGAATGTTTTGGGGAGAAAAAAATTTGAAATTTGCTCTCATCGGGAAAAAAAAATCAGTGTATTTCAAAAGTCCATTGGTTTATTTCAGTAGGACAAAGCAAATGCTAGACTTTTTTTCCTGTTTGTTTCGTGGCCGCGGTAGCCTAGAAGTTAAGGCATCGGACTCGTGGCCAGCGGTTTTCGTTGAGTCGTGGGTTCGAGTCTTGATGCCATTAGAGACCCGCCGTGTATCTGGGGCTGATGCATGTTAAATAAGTCGGGGCCAAAAGTCCTCCCGCTGGCAAGGTGTGGAAGTAAGGAGAGAGGGCAGCTAGGTATCGTCCTCGTCACTCGACCGAGGTTCAAAATTACGAGGTCCGTTGCCAATAACCCTCGTGTTGCTTCTAGTGTGACGTTAATAAAACCAACCAATCAATCGTCTATCTATAAGTTTAACTCACTATTTTTCAGTGCGATTATCACATGCATTCTTGTACTTAATTAATGTTAAAGAGTTCTTATATAATATGATCTCCACAGGTATATTACTATCATTATTGTATTTGCGGTATTAAAAAAACACTTGGCCTGAAATTGGATAATGTTTTAAATATTTTTCGAACTGCTAAGGAAAATTAAATAAATATTTATCAGCTCGTAGAATTTTTTCAGAAATTAAGCGTGTTTTTGTCATATCTATATTAAAATGAGTCCAATATTTTTTGCATATCTTAATTTTCATAGCAGACGAAATATTGGTCTTGAGATTTTTGAACTTGAGCTACAAATGTCACGATTCTCTTGTAAGTCATATATTGCTGTTACTTTGTAGTAGTAATACGTTTCTGCATCAAAAATCCCCAGATGAAGTCGAGTAACTTATAATGCCTAAGAAATCAAATCAGGCCAGAAGATGCAAATAAACATATTGGAGCTTGATGGAATAACCAAGGTGATAGTTTCATTTTCAATACTATTTTGAAATTGGATGATGGATGGCCATTTCAGATATTGCTTCGTTGTTTTTGTCCGCTTGTTCTTGTCTGCTTTATGCGTTACAGATTCTGAATCATTTTCTTAAGGAAAGTCTTTTAGGGTAGCATTCCTTACATTGTTATGGATGCTTTTCAGTGGATATGACTCGTATTTTCAATAGTTTCTCTGGTTAAAATTTTAGGCCATACTAAAAATTGTAAAACATATGAGAAAATATGAGAAGGGTAAAATTTGTTTGTAGTTTCAGAGAGAGATTTTTTTTTTTTGAGGAATTCGACCTTGAACAAGTCGCCCGAATACATACGAAGAGAATATTATGATTTTAGCATTGGAATACTATTTTTAGCCAAATAATCAGTCACGAAAACACAGGAAAGCAAATACAATCGTGATACGCAGACTGAAAACTCACAATTTTCATCCATTCTCGATTTCTGTTCTTTGTGAAACTTTCAAGGACCTCACGACTGAACTCGTTGTTTTGACCACCAAATATTCGTAAATGATAACCAAATGTTTCCATATTTCCTTTTTTTCACATGAAAGGATTTTTCAAAAAATGTTCCTTACATTCTAGAAATTACTTTTGCTTGCTTAGTTTCCGTTTTTTCTATGACTTACATTTTGCTTTCCTACACAATTTAGTTATGTTTAATTGATCACAAATTCTAACTAGGTTTCCATTTTCATTAAAACATGAAAAATATCTCGCAATTACCTTATCAAAATACATTTTAATGTAAAAATTAGATATTCTTTAAAAATATTCTTGGAAATGAACGTGAATAATATACGACAAATGATTTCGGTGCAAGACTTATGATTAATTTTAATTTGTCATCTCTTGAAATGATTGTCCATTTTGTATGCACAAATAATTAGTACTTTTTTCCATCGATATTTGGTTTTTAACATGTTATGAGAATTTAATAAGCGAATTTTGAATCGACTATGGATTCAAGGTAAAGCTGTAAACTGTCGGTAATCTCAACGTTTTTAAACTATTACATTCCTTAGCTTCAAAGCTTTATCGCAATGTAATTTCTAAATTAGTTATTTTTTTTATCAGCTTAAATAACGAAAAAGTGTCGATTCATTGTGTTCGAAACTGAATTTCGCAACAATGACAAGTATAAACTTTTATCAAATTGCGTTTCCAGTACTCTCTCTCTCTGACCCAGAATTTATGAATCTTTTCATTGGCTGATATCTTTTCATACAAATCGTCGTTCTTCAAAAAGCAAAAAAAAAAAAAAAAATGAATTTGTTCATCTATTTCTTGTTCCCACTATTCCCAATAATTAAATACGCTCATAATGTTCAAAGCATTTGCGATCAATCTTACCATTGCACAGTGGAAACAGTTTTGGCAAAGTCGCTTCATCTGTCTTCAATTACGTTTTATTTTTACCAGGGTCTTAGTAACACGCAAGTACCAAACTTTGCTGAATAAAATTGATGTTGATTTTAATCAATATTTTCTTTATAATTAAATATTACAAGTGTGAAAATGTGCTAGTTTAGTGTACAGTTTTTATTATTGTAACAAATCATTTATTAATAATTGCTTATAGTATTATTATATTTTATAAATATTAAAATAATCTATTTAATAATTAATAGTAGAAAAAAGAGATATATATTACTCTGTTTGTAACTCACCATTAAAACTTTTTATTTATTTGTTTTTGGTGAGAAAGGATGGATGGGGGGTAGAGGATTTAGTAAAGCTTTTAATTTCTAAAATTTATATTTTAATTACAGAACAGATTTTACTGAAAAAACATGTAACTTCTGAGCAAAATATTTCATCAACTGTTTAATAAATTATTTCATTCTTACATAATGTACTCGTATTTTGACTCTGGTATCAGTTGGTGTTGTCTCCTCAGTGTTGATAATTTCAATTCACAACCTCCTTCTCAGCATTTTGTAACACCTCATATTTCTCGTTATAAATTAAACGTTTCAGCTGTTTCTGAAAAAAGTGCTGAAAATCATATTTTCTTTTCGTCTTCTTAATGCGTTATATATTTCAGAGTATCATATCTCAAATTCATCACTATTTGCTTGTTTCTGAAGATGAAACATTTCGAATAAGGCATAAAAGTAAACTTAAAATACTTTTCCCATGCAAAACCTTTATACATACATATATACTTTTTAAACAATTTTATACGTACTACAGACTCTATGTTCTATAACTATTTTGAACAAAATTAATAAAAATTCTGAGATGTTTATTTTTACTAGTTAATTAGTGCGAAATTGATTTTCATTAAAATGTACAATTTTTTAGGAATTATACTATTAAACTTCTTAATTTGCCCATTGATGATTTAACATAATTATTTTATCTATTATATTCCCTCAAACCGACACAACTAAATCTTTCCGTGGCCACGATAGCTTGGTGGTCATGGTCGCGAACTCGCGAGAGGCGTTGCTTCAGTCGAATTGCGGGTTCGAACCCTGATGCCACAAAATACCCACCTTGTAGCAGGGCTAGTGCACCTTAAATCTGTTCGAAGTCCCAATTCATCCTGTTGGCGAGGTGTGGAAGTTTGGAGGGAGGGATTGCTAGCTCGGGTGTTATCTTCATCACATGACCGAAGCTCAAAAGTGCGAGGTCCCCAACCAATAGCCCTCGTGTTGCGCTTAAGTGCGATGTTAAACAATCTATCAAATTATTTTGATTTGTAAACAAATAAGGAAAGGGGGGGGGGAAATGCTTGTTGGCAATTGGTTTATATATTAGATAATGTAATGAATAATTTATAGACAATTCCTTAAAATAAATTTATTTAACGAAAAATAATCTCTCTCCTCTTCTGAAAAATTAATCTTGATGAATCAACTGGAAAATGTCTATATTACATGATTTATTTATTTATATTTAGATAGAGAAGCTGAAATTGAAAATAAACAAACATGCAGAAACGAAAAATAGATTACTAATATAGGATTTCGTGATGAATGTCTACATTGTTAAAAATCAAAAAATTAATTCAATTGAAGTTGTAAAGAAAAGTATTATAATAAATCTCTCTAAAAATGATAAGCATTACAAAACTGAAAATCGGTAACAGGTAACGGTAGCATGTCTAAATATATATATATATATATTAATTCAAATCTGTTCAATAGAATAGTTATCGATTTCGTTCCAATGATATGATTATTAATGGAAAAATATGCTGTAATTTTAAAAAAAATTAAAAGAGAATAATTTGCTATTAACTCATAAATGAATACTTGAATTAAGAAATTATAATCAGTTGCTTAATTATTTGGAAAATTATTCTAATATTCTTTGTTATGAGCACAAAAATGTAATTAAAAATTTACTAAGACCTAAAAATAACAATAAAATAAATATGGGAATTTATTACATACATTTTTGTGAAAATTAATAAAAAAGTTGAAATACGGTTATGAGTTTATGCATAATATATGTTTTGAAAATTGCGTAGGAACTTAATTTAGAATCGTTTAGATTAGATGTATAAAGTAAAGAATGATTCAAGATTTTTCAAAACTGCATAGACTTTAGTTAATTAAGAACAATGATTCAGTGGTAAATTATACGAAAATTAATGCAAAGGAAAATTCTGAACCATGTTTTGTTAAGCTTGGATATTTCATCATAGTACGTACAGCTCAAATTCTAAAGAAAGGTTTTGCAATTACTGGTAATTAGGTCATTATTCAAGCGTACGTATAATGTCTTGAACAGAATAAAACAAAAGAACTTCTGAAGATCTTTTATATTCTTCAAAGACTTGGCTATTTCACTATACAATTCTGGTAATTTTTATAATAGGTTTTTAAAATAAAAACTTGTATTTATCCCTAAATTCTAATTTTTTTTTAATGCTTTAGTCAGTTGGAGTTGTTATTTTCTCTATGCAGTTATTGTTATTTAACATTTAAAAAGCTTTCGTTAATATCGCAGTCCATTAAGCAAAATGAAACACTGTAGAACGTTGGTACATAAGCAAGCTAATGAACCATTTTGCTACTTATTTTTGAAAGTTACGTTTATTGTATCGTTACTTAAATCTTAATGGCTTTTTTCCTTTTTAAATTTATCATGGCGCATTTTAGTTTAATAAAGTCAACTTTATCAAAATTAGACAGAGGAAGCACATAGAGGGATTTATCCTAGGAACTCCATAACTTTCTACTTTTGTCCTATTTACTGTATTCCATCATTATTCAATTAAAGAGCCAAGGTTCCATCTTTGTATTTAAGAGGGTACCTATTATAATTAAACAATACAATAATAATGTATTCGAAAATAAATTGAAAACAAAAGGAAATGCTTGATTGCTTTGTCTTCAAATGGACCTGTAGCAAAATCTTTTTGTTTGTGATTCCGAGCTTTGACTTCTGGATACAAAGGAACTTTCGTTTAACATAATTTCTCCATAGATACTAACACAGCATCGTCGCTGGTGTTAACTAGAGAATGGCTATTGGCTGTATATGAATTACGTAATGCAATAAAAGACCATTTAGAGATCAGTCAGATGATGATGTAGTCATCGCTTAGTATCATAAGATATATTAATCGAATACCATGGCAATGGACACACAAATTGTTTTTAAAGTACATATAAATTTTAAACAGCTCTTTTTTTCTACCTTTCGGGATTAGTTTTTTTCATTTTTTATTTTGAATTTGTTGTTTTATTTTTATTTATTTATTTTTTTTTCATTCAACGTACTTTACATTTTTAAGCAGTAAAAAATATTAGTTCCACAAAAAATATTACTTCGCATGCTTTATTATTATGTAACATACATTGTAATGCGAGCTGATGAAAATAACGGTGCTTTATTTTCTCAGTAATTATTCCATGACATGCAAATGCTTTTAAATAATTTACTTTTCTAAATTCTTTGAAACATATTATAACAATTTTGAAATATAAGACTATTAACAAACAATTAGTTAAATATCGAACGTTTTAATTCCGATACATAATCGCTCTTAATTGAAGGACGCATGCTTCTCTAAGAAAATATAAGTTTAGAAGTAAAATAAGTTCATTCTGTCGTGTGTTGACCCGTGTGGTGATCAGGAATGACAGAATAGTCCCACTGTAGCTCATGCATGTCGTAAGAGGCGACTAAAATGGGTACCCAGCGTCTGGGGATATAGCTGGGCACCCTGCCCCTGGGGATTATATCAGGGGACCTCAGGGACTTGCCTTATTTAGGTAAGTGAGGGCATCATGACCGCCATGCTCCCTAGTTATCTTTTTCTTTCCTATGGGGTTTACTGTCTTTGGTAAACACGGGTGACGCGAACCTGGGTTACCCTAGCGATCCTTCTCTATTTTCGACCCTCCTTCATGTCAACCAATTTGTGTCTTTTTTTTCAATTTCTTCTCGTCTAGACCACAGTTAAATCTTATTTGGCGCAGCATTGCCGTATCTGGCACTTGCGCCAAAAACTTTACTTTCTCGCTTGAGCCTTCTTGTCGATCAATCTTTTTTTCGTTGTTTTAACGTCTAGATCACAGATTTACCTTTTTTTGGCACAGTATGGCCTCATCCGGCTCTTGCGCCATTAAAACTTCACTATCATCATCTGTCGTGCGTTATTTCACAATTTATAGATGAAATTATTCAGATCTTGTACAATCGTAATTTTATAGGAAGTTATTATTGTTAATGAAATGAATTTATACATAAAATGGGATAAAATCTAAAAAAAAATATTTGAATTTTCATGATGCAATGCTTTAATATTTGTTATATAAGCGGCATACGAATCGCTCCTTTCGATGGGAGCTCAGAAGGATTGTAAAAAATTTTAGTAACATTTTATACATCTTTGTGTACACAAAGGATTTAATTTAATAAAAAATCTAATGAATTCCTTAATTTTTATCCTTAAGACATTTTCTGTAACGTATAATTCTTCTTCTCTTGAAATAAAACAACAGTAAAAACAGTTTTAAAAAGCACTCTATATAAAATTCAATTGGAGAACACTTATATAGTATAATATAATGTAATGCTATGTAATGTAATATATATATTATAATACATCAGACAAAAAGAAATCTTTACATGCATCTATCACGAAATATTAAATCAAAATAAAAAGAATGATTTATTTCCAGAGAGAAATAGTGGTAGATGTATGTTTGAGAAATATACTGTGCGGAATATAACAACAATTGGCTTTCATTAAATACAAAACGCGAACACCACAAAGAACTATTACTCATTGGGTAAGAGACAGGCGTGAATTGTTACTACTATATTTATAAAATTTCACGTAAGTCTGTGACTTCGCAAACAAAATATTTCATGATAATTTAGTCAGCATCAGTGCTTGACGCATGATAAATAAAAAGTTAACGTTATAAGAAATGTTATTCGAGAACGCTGTTATGTATTATTATTATTTTTATAGAAACATTTATACAATAAGATTAGTGCTTAATCATTATGTATATTATGCTTCATTGGAATAGAAAATTTGAGGATATTAGTAACTGATCCACGATCTTTTAATCGAATCGTAGTAATCTGAAATAATTTCTCAATAAGTCAGAAAAAAAAAATAACTCAGTCTAACAGGGAGAATAAGCACAATTATTTTACTCAACTTTCAGTTTTGAAGAAATATTTGGGACCAACATAGCCTACAACAGAGATGGTATTTAGTCCATTTTTTTCTCATCATACTTGCAACTCACTTTTGTTACATATATGTTTAGATGAAGCGCTATGAACATCGTTTTTCATACCGACTGAACAGTGATTACATAATAATGTGTTCGATTTGGAAATTAAGTAATTACCCCAAAATGGAATTTTGTATAAATAGCAATACCTTTTCCTTTCAGTTAAATTTAGGAATGCTGCAGAATCAATTGAATCAAATTATTGCATAACTAAAAATTTCTGAGAAGTTTTAAGTATAAATAAATTCTGTTTGTTACATTTCAACAAGTTAGAAGGTTTCCATGAACACAATAATTTGGTTTTTTTTATATTCGATTGGTTGATTTAAATTAAAGTCACTCCGGAGTACGGGTTTTCAGCGGGGTCCCTTGCGGTTCTATAGAAGTTTAAAAAAAGTTTACGATGTGTGACTATTAAATAACGAGACTGACCTTGTACAGAAGAAGTACGCATACGTCAAACACCAGCGTCCAACAGCTGTTTAGCGTGCCTTAATTATGTTTCTCTTTTGAATTCTGTGTCTCTCGCTTCTGTTAACAAATCTGTAAAGCCGTAGCCTTCTTTTCACATTCGTGTTTTTTTTTTTTTAATGCTTCGCTTGAAAAATAAATGTAACAATAGAGTAACGAATCCTTGTCAAATTGCACAAGAAAACTTGAAAAATCACCACTGAAACATAATTTATTGAAAGAAGCGTATAACAACGATTGTTTATCGCGTCCATGGGCTTTTATGGGGCGTTTTGAAAATGGCCGAGAAGACGTTGAAGATGATACACGCCAGGGTACCCTTCCACGTCAAAAATAGGTGACAATATCGAAAAAATCGGTAATGTGGTTCGATCTGAACGTTGGTTAAATATTCATGCGACAGCTGAGAGTGTAGGAATCTACAAAGAATCCGTATGGCAAATTTTACATAACAATTTTAACATGCAAAAAAGTGTGTGCCAAAATGTTTCTCAAGTTTGAACAACAAGAAGATCGCAAAAATATTAATACTGAGACTTCGAATGTCATTGAAAATGACTCAAATTTATTGTGAAGGATAGTAATGAATCGTGTTTTTTACTTCTGATCCTGAAGCGAAGCGCCAATCCACGCACTGGAGGAGGCCCATCTTCAAGAACTAAAAAAGCTTGAATGAACAAATCGAAATTCAAAGCAATGACATTTTTTTCTTTTTTTTTTGGATATTCATGGGATTAAGTATTTTCGTTGGGTTCCTGAAGTTCAAACTATTAATCCACATTACTACCTTCACGTTCTTGCTGAACTCCTTGAATTAATTATGATCCCTATTGTGTTACGACAAGTCAATTCCACATTGTCTGTCAAGAGGTTTCTAACCAAGTATAGCATTCCAGTGTTAGACCATCCGCCTTATTTGGCGGATCTTGCGTCATTCGGCTTCTATCTGCTTCCTAAGATGAAATCTACATTAAACGGAACAAGATTTGAGTCGTTGAAGCTATGAAGAGAAAGCGGCACGCGTCCTAAAGGAGTTGACTGAAGGAGGCATTGTTGCGAGCAATAGAAGATTCGCAAGGAGCGTTATAAAGTTAAAGAACGGATGTATACTGAAGTTGATAATAAGTAAATGTGTATGAACTCAAAATAAAATGTTTTACAGCGTCAATCTAGTTATTAAATCGCCGTATAGTATTCCAGAGCTCTATTGGAGATCGATGGTATTTTTTGTGTTTTAAAACATTTTTATATGTATACCATATTTCCTTTATTTAATAATATTCAAAATAAATTACGAGGTAAAAACGGGAATCTCATTCAAACTCGAACAATTATGCTCTAAAAGGAATTTATTTCCATTTTAAATTGAAATGATTTTCGATACTTTGAATGTTTGAAGTAGCTTTCAATGGTTGAAAAAGATAATATTAATGATAAGATAACACATAGAGATCTACATTGACCTTCTGAAATAATTAAAAGAAGATATAAATGCCTCTTATAAAGATTTGGAAGGTTTAGATTCCTCATCTTGGATTATGAATCCATTTTATAGCGACATAACCAACATAATTTTTCGCTGCAAGAATTTATTGAATTCAAGGTGAATTTGGGTGACAAAATCAATTTTGAAACGAGTGGTTATGCCAAATTTTGGAACTGTAAATATATTCGCCAAAAATAAGTCAAGTTAATCCATATCACCGAACCATTATTTTTAGCTTTTCCTAATTCTTACCTGGCTGAGGCAGGATTTAGTCACGTTAATAATTTATTAAGAAAAACTAGAAATCAATTGAATATTAAAGAAGGAGGTGATTTCTGAGTATTATTAACTATTTTTTCGCCTAATACAAAAAGTATTATGGAAAAGCATCAAAAACAACCATCGCATCACATTTTTAAAAAATTATATTGTAAATACATAAAATTCAGTAAAATTTAAAAAAAATTCTAATTAAAATGCATATTTATATTTGTTATGTTACAGTGATTACACGATGAAAAGGAATTTAAAACCAAATTTTTTAAAAAAAATTGTATTAATACATCGCGCACAACTACCACATTAATTAGAATCGAACTATTGTGCAGTTAAAATTTGTTTTTAAATCTTTTTTACATTTATAATGTTGAAAATGAAGTTAGTATAAAAAATAAAACACAAATCTAATAAGCAACATTCCCCCCCCTAATATAGTTCAAATTTCTTAGTTAAATTATTATCTTTAAGGTTTTCTTATGTGTGTAATTATAATTATATTGTATGCTGTATGGTATAGAGAAAAATGTAACGGGGATTGTGAAGAAAATTATTCTTTTAAAAAGAATTGATGTTGGTATAAGTTTGGAAAGGCCTGCTCTAGAAGAGCTATTGTAGGATAGACTACATAATTTTGAAAATCGGCCAAATATGATGCGAATTATACACTAAAATAATAATTTCTACATGATAAAATGTGAGATGGTTTAAATGTGGTGTACAACATAGTTATTTTTTAACGTTAGATATTTATAACAAGAGCCAAAACATCTATTTCTCAATTTTTTAAGCAAAGTCATTTTTTTAGTTACGAATATAATTTTTTAAGATTAATTATTGGATAAACGGCAGTTTTCAATTGCGATTACCAATCACCTTCACTTAATTTCTTATGAAAATTTTAAAATATGTGAAAGAAATATATAAGATCGATCGAAGCATTCAGTTACTTTGAAGATGATTAGTTAAGTTCTTTAAGTAAATGATATTGAAAGAAATTTTGATCTTATATAAATAATATGTATCACATAGTAACTATATTTCCACAACGCAGGAATGAAAACTTATTTGAAACGCAGAAATGCGTAGAAGTATAGTTGTGCTATGGTAATTAGTATGTATAATTTCTTTGATGTAAATCAAAGCAGGTCAATAAATGTAGGTTATCAATGTATTAAAAAACGTTATTTTGCATTAATTCAAACGTTACCTTCTTAGAAAGTTTTTGAAAATATAAAATTAAATATTGTACGCAGTCCTCAGACGTAGTAAAATTATGAAAATGTTTTTGAAAATTAAAATATTATTTTCTCATTGTTTAATCATTCGTTTTTAAGAAAAAGAAAATTAATGATCTTATTTCATTACAATGTTGAGTGAAAAAAAGCTTTCTCACAATTCTGACTATCCGCTCAACATATCTTAAAGTTTTTCCACTTTAAACGACTTTTATCAGTCACGTGACAGTCTTGACTAATTCCTAAACAGTTTTTGGTAAGTTGATTTTATTAACGTCGCACTGGAAGCAACACGAGGACTATTGGCGACGGAGCTCGTAATTTTGAACATCGGTCAAGTGACGAGGACGACATATGAGCTGGAGCCTTCCTCTCTAAATTTGTACACCACACCCATATGATAGCTTTGAGCCACAGCAGATTTAACGTCTACCAGCCCCAGCTACACGGCGGGTCTTAGGAGGCATAAAGGCTCGAACCCACGTCTGCGATCTCGACTTAGTGATCACAAAAAGATTCAGACATAAGGAATATAACCCAACATGTTTTCATAGCAAAAAACATACGAAAAAATCTTTAGGCAAATGTCGCATAATGTTATAGAATAAGATTCGAAATTGGGGTACTTTTTCCGATAAAAAAAGCGCTCGGACATTAATTTTATATTCTTACTTCGCTATTCTTTAGAGAACAGACGTATTTTATTAATACTACTTACTTCAATCGATCCCTTTTTTCTGGTGTAAAATGTGTTCTCTGTTTCGTTTCCTACGCTGTAATGCTCAATGATCTTTAAACCCTATGTATTTACTAGAAAAACTGAGTATTTCGGAATGTTTTTAAATTTTAAGAATATTGTATCATAAACGGATGTATGTGTTAAAACGTCTCAAAGTTATCAGAAAACTGAGACAATTTTCTGTCTAGAAATGTGATCGAAGTTTTGATCAGGTTCTTAGACTTTAAACAATGACAGCCTAAAGTTTAAAATAAAGGGATACGATTGTGAAGAAATTCACACTCTCTATCATTTTCTATTAAGTATAATTAGTTTGAAATCAAAGAGGTTTAATTAATGATAAATTAGAATTGTATACACAATTGTGGTGGGAATAAATTTGTCAGCTGATCACTTTTCAAAATCATATCTTGTCCTTAAATTATCATCATTCGTTTTAAACTTATCCAAAGAAAAGAAACAATCCAATTTTTTGAGATAATTTAATAAATGTTATTAATATAAAGAACAATTTTTTATATACTTAGAATATTATCCATATAATCTTGGATTTTAATCGTGATGAATTGAAAAAGACATCAAATAACTTAAATTATTAATCCTTATATATAGTACAAGTAAAAAAAGTAGTGGTAAAATATTATCGATACCATTCTCGGTAATTTAATTAAAAGAACCTAGAATACTGCACAAATAACTTCAATATTTAGTCCTTATTGATTGGCTTTAATCCTATATATATATATATATATATATATATATATATATATATATATATATTAGTTATTAAGTTATATAATAAAATAAATTTAAAAACTATGTAATGTATTGTAAAAAACAGAGTCCATTAGTTGGTAAAATCTTTTCAATGATATGCTCATAGAAATTTTTTTTTTTTTTTCTTACAGGCTCGAAGCAGCAACATGCGTTTAATGCGTGTGCGTTGCGCTTTTCTCATCGGCACCTCGCTCCTACTAATGTGGATACTTCACTATGCAATGTTTATAGCTACTAAGAATGACAGCAATGAAATACCAAATTCCTGGGAATCAGAGCAATTAGCTTGTCGTCACCCTACACTGGACATAATAAATCCACAGATTCAAAAGTAAGAGAAAAAAATTTTGTTTTGAAATATAAGGACCAAACTTCCTTTTTTTAAAGCTCTAAAACTCTTTTTAATCAAGGAAATAATTAACTATCCATCGACTAAAGTAATTTAAAAATAGTTAATTTACTTCAAATTCAGTATAAAAATATATAATTAAACTTTTTATGACTATGATTTTGTGGTGATTTTTGCAAATACTTTAATACTAAGTAAATTAGTTTGTATTTTTCCTTCAAATTCTGATTTATGTACATTTTTTTAGATATGCTAGGACTTAAGCATAGATCGTTATGGGTAACAGGCATAGGAATGGTAAAAAAAACACACACGACTGATGCACAAAAATAATGTACTATGATAGATAATGCACTTAAAAACTTTGTAATATGCGCGATTTATTGAGTGAAAAAGTACCAAAAATAAGTAATAAGCATTCCAAATAAGCAATAATCACCTCAGGAGCGGTAACAATAAAAATCTGTAAAACTCTTTTCTACCTTTTGTGCTCTTTTCATTGTAAAACCAAGATTCTGGAGACAGCTCGCTATTAATGCTCCCTCGAATATGTCTGAAAGACAACGATGTAACATGTTTGTATAAATAATTATGTTATTTAAATTTGAATTTAACAAGTCGCCCCTTCATTTTGTGAGTTTATTGTGAATCCCTCGCAATCCTTGTAGTGTTTGTCACTCTGTATTATTAAACATGACCAAGATGAATCCTACACAAGAATCTCCCATTTCCATACGATCAATATATCATAATTTTTTTTTTAATTTTAAAATGTTTCAAATTTTTAAAATTTAAATACAAAATTCTAAAAACGCAAGAAAATAAGCTACGTAATTTATGAATAATTCGGAATGCATCAGAATCGGTACACTGTTTTCCCATTTAATATGATTAGGGTGAAATAGAAATTTTTGAAATTTCAAATTTTTCTTTATCAGAAGTGATCACAAAAGTCAATGTAACCATCGAAGCGAAAACATCACAGAAACTTCATAAATCGACATTAAATTTCAAATCAATATGATGGTTTCAAAAATACGAAATTAATTTCTTTAAGGGAGTGGGAAGAAAAATAAAGTATTAGCACATTTCATTTAAAAAAAAAGGTGATAAATAAATTGCAGGAACGTTTTCTATTAAAATTCTTAAAGAACTCGTGTGGAAATATTTACGATTCGATTAAAAGAACGATCGTCAAGACAGGTTTTCTCTTCAAACTGCAAAATTTAATCCACTGAGTTTCGTAAAAGAATGTGTGAGCACCTTTGATTTATGACATAGTAAATCATCCAAACTAATTCGCATTGCATTCACAAATACACGCTTCAGTAATATATGATTTTAAGGAATATAATGCTCACGCATTTTGATGGAGGAATGTCATTGTGGATATGAATGAAAGTAGAAAAATTGATTGCTTGGAAAATATTGCATAACGCTGAATTTATTGTATAGTGTAAATAGGGAGCATTCATAAACTTTGCCAAAGTTTCCATATAATTTAAATGCTTTCAAATGTGGGTCTTATAAACATTGTCTTTATTTCTTGTAACTAAGAAAATTTTATTCAGTAGGCAGATTTTGTACTATCAGGTTATATACGCAACAAAAATTCATGAATGAAGAATAGTTAAAGCTTAGTTTTAGAGAATAATTGTTAAAACAATTTCTAAACATAAGAAATACATAAGACATGGTTATATTGAAAATAATAAAATGAATTCAAAAAAATTAGATGATTTGATAAAAATACAACGCATACAAGATCTTTGCTTTGTAAAACAAAGCAACTTCAACTCTTTTCAATGTTTTTTTTTTTTAATTTCCCTTTGCACACTACTGTATCTTGTATGTATAATTTAAAAACAGATTTATTCTAAGATTATTTTCATGCTTACTGAAGAGTGCATGAAACGCGTAAAAAACACATTTATGGAAAAACTTTTTGTTTTATTAAATACACTAATTATTAAAATCGGTTAATTATTAAGATATTTAGTGTCCTTTTATGCTAAGGAATTTAACGCTTTTTAGATTTTCTTTTTGATTACATTCATTTCTGTAAAATTCTTGCGACAGCCCCAAAAATAAACAGAATTTTTTAATAAATAAAACCATGTTTGTGTTTTAGATTATGTTCCCTTTTCAAATTTTTAAAATTGAAAATCATTTTGAGTGGTCCTTCAGAAAAAATTGCATTATTTAGTTACAATAGTGTTCAAAAATCAGAGAAATTTCCCTTTTGGCTTATGGAATCTATGGAATCGGAATGGAATACATATATGTATCCATGGAATACATATATGTAGAACTGAGTGATTATGCATTCCGAACCTACACTGGTTTGCTCTTACGCAAAGGGCTGGTTTGTCTAGGGGAGTAATTCTATTACCGGATTCTATGATGACTTCGTACCAATTCAACGACGATGCTTGAAGTTGTTTCACTTTGTTTATTAGGAGAGATGGAGGAAAACTATTTACAAAAGCTGCTATGTACAAGTTGACATATTTTTAATAACCAGTTATTCTAAGAAAGATAAATGGAGGCCTCATTTTATCTCGTATCAGCGATCAGCGTTGCAACGCGCGCTGGCGTTTGGAGCTCCCCTTCAACGAAGGTAATGCGGAGGCAAAGAGAAGCGGAAAGAGGGGGAAAGAGAGTGAGAACGAAATATCGCCCGATTTTGTTCAGGAATAGGGGGCGCTGCACGAGCTATCACATGACGCTGATTCGTGGTGCCATCTATCGAGTAACTGAGGAACTGGTTTTATAGTACATTTGAAAATACAATTAATACTTTGATAATTAGCAGGAAAATCCTATATATATTAATGAAATTAGATATGCATATACAGATTTATATACAAACAAAGAATTCGATATAACAATTACGGAACACAAGCATGATTGTGTGTGCATATCATAATTGTAAGAAAATCTGGAAGTGGAATTTCTAGGTGGAATAAAAAAAATCTTTTAAAAGCGAATATTGTCCTCTCTTACGGTTATGCAGTTTCCCAGCATAAATACCTGTTTGGAATGAAGCAGTTTGAATCCTTGCGACCCTTAATCCCTCTCTTCCAGAAACACTGTTTTCTATACGCTTAAAGTCTTGAGATCTGATTGGCGACTCCATTTGTCAAATATCCTCACTTTTCAGAGATTCGCCGGGCCAGATGAGTACTATGTGAACGAGCATTGTTCTTCATTAAAAAAAAACTAAATCTTGTACCAACAGCCCCTTGAGAAAGCAAACTTATTGCTCAATGATTTCATTCTTATGCCTTACAGAAGTAACAGAACTTCTGTCAAAGTTACAGGGATCTGTACACCCATCTAATATAACGTTTGTCTAAGACATTAAATATTATCTGTCATACTGGTATCTTTCTCGAATATTAGAAGACATGTAATAGATCCATGTTTCCCAGCAGATGAGTCGACAATCAGTGGTTAGACTGAATCCGATCTTATCAATGAATACAACGATATCTCATCTATCTATGATCCCTGCTCCAGTGTTTATATTTCTGTACCATATTAAACAACTCTCTTTTGTGTGCAGAAGCGAGTAGAACACTAACAGAAGATCTGCTCGCTAAGTTGTCCTCTGGATACAATAACTCTTGAAACAGGGGTTTCTGTGTAGTTTACGAGACAGCTAAAGCAGCTATTGCACTTCTGTTACGCCTCGTTGTAATAAATTAATACATAGCTTCATTGATCGTCTTGGTTTTTGTAGGACATTATCCAAATCTTCATTCTACACTAAAGTCTCTAGCCATCTACTTAAAACTGTCCTACCTCAAGTCTCCTGACATTTCACCTTAGTCCATTACGTAAACGTTGGTGATTCCTCATATTAATTGTTTGCTTTGGGCTTCATCGAATGTTGTAAAAAACAGCCACGGAAGTCACCCAGAAGGAAGGACGGAAGGAAACGTGGAAATTGGCATATAAATGCTTGTAAAGCATTTCCCTCTAAATGTACGTTTTCTCTAAAATTTACAGCTTGTTTGGAAGCATTAGTTTTACCTTTCGTTCAGCGTTTTTTTTTTTTTTTTTTAAAGAGAAATTCGACAAAATGGGCAAAATTTCTGGATTTTGGAAAAACCACCGTAATTTTTTTCTTCTTCATAAAAAATAAATGGGGCTTCACATTTCATATAAAAGAGGGGGGAGTCGCATTTATGGAATGCTGCAATAGTTTTAATTATACAGTATAATAAACGGATGTATGTATTACAACATCACGCCTTTAGATCAAAATTGGGGTATTATTCTTCTTTAAATGAGTTCTGTCTTAAAAATTTGATTCAAGATGTCTGACAAGCTTTTGGTTATGACAACCTTAAATTTTAAATCACAAGGAGCTATTTACGTAGAAAAAATGGCAAAAGCATTTTTAATGCAGAAAGTTATGAATTTTTAAAAGAAAAATTGGGATAATATTATTACACATTAATGATAATTCGCACTTAATTTTCACGATGATCTAATAAAAAATTAGATACTATAATTTTTTGAGTCTCGTGTCGTGGGATACCAGCCATTTTGATTTCATGAACATAACGTTAATCTTATGGAATTTCTACTTTCATCCTCAAACCTAGACTATAAAATTTGATAGAATGCAATAAAATGCATCAGAAAGAGCGAAAAATAATGAGGGTTTCTGCGGAATTGTATTTTTCCTCCAATTTTTAAGAATATTTTTAGGTACATTTTAATGATTCACTTATGGTGTTTAAAATATTTATTAATGTTTTAGTGTTCAAAAATGTTTATTAACTTTTTTTTAAAAAAATAGAATATAAAATTTAATTCTACACAAACAATCATTATAATTTTTTTCTTCGGAGGAATTGAACTACAATCAAATAAATACAATAGTCTTGGTTTGAGGAGGAAAGTAGGATATTCCATATCATTATTATTACTCTTATGAAATCAAAATGGTTGGTAGACTTAACGAAGAGCTTCAAATATCTACATTTTTAATTTAAATGCTTCATCATCTTTGTCTAGGCACATTCGCGACCTGGGAGAGTTGAAATGCAACCGAGAGACAGACTGGATCGAAACGCACAATGGAACAGCCGTCATCAATAAAATCATCACCAAACTCCATGGGAAAATAGTGTGTAAGATCTCATATATCGAGAGAGTGGATGATTTCACGATTCAACTCGGTAAATCCGTTTTCTTGACCTCGGACGAAGGGTCCATTAAATTAGAAGAGGACTTTTTCGTCGTCAAGTGTGAATCGGAAAGAAAGAAACAATGGAAAAATCTCTCGGCTGGTATTCACAGGAACGAAACTTTAGTAAGAATAGTTCGAAGACTCACACCTCCACCAAATTCTATGCAATTAAATGTGATCATGTACGGTTTGGATTCCATGTCCAGAATGCATTTTATACGTAAATTGCCGAAAACTTATAAATATCTCACCGAAGAACTGAAAGCTATTGTATTGAAGGGATATAATATAGTCGGAGATGGAACTCCTCAGGCACTCATACCAATTCTGACTGGATACACCGAAGCAGAGTTGCCAGAAACCAGGAAAAGAATGGAAAATGCTCAATTTGTTGATGTTTATCCTTTTGCTTGGAAAAATTTTAGTTCCAGTGGCTATGTTACAGCTTGGGCCGAAGAACAACCACACGTAGGAACTTTTACTTACAGACTGAAGGGTTTTAAGGACCAACCTACGGACCATAGCATGAGGACATTTTTCCTAAAACTGAACAAAGTGATAGGAAATCATCCGAAATTATGTCTTGGTAACAAGCCTCGTCACACGGTAAGAAAGTATTACTCTTATTTAATAACACGTTTTCAATATTTAGATGAGTGTTTTATGGACAATTATTATTTTAAAATAAATTTCTAATAAGAAACTAAAGTATAATTTTTCACCTGATTAATATTTATGAAGATGAGTGCAAAAATAAAATCACGATATAAAGTTTTAGCAAGAAAATGATACAAAATTTTTCAATAGTAATTAAGAAAATCCTTATTGTTCATTCGTCATAGTTAAGTAACCTTTTTTGAATGTATTAATAACTCCTAAATATATGTATATATATACTAAGAACTCCCTTTTTATTAAATAATTGTAGCTTCTCCCTTCAGACTAATCACAGAATGCCATTAATATTTTAAAGATTTTAGTGCGATATTATTCAAATGTATTCAATAGTCCATTTTTACCAGGGTGGATAAAAAAGTACCCGTGTTGAATGGGGTAGCTCTGACATTGTACGATTGCTTATTGGTCCTTTCCCTCTTTCTAAGAATTCCATGAGTACAACATCCTTCGCATCTCAAAATATCATCTCTATAACTTTTGTGGCCGATAAGATCATCATCTTCTTCTTTGTAGCAAATTCACTGGATGCAACCTATTGTCTGAATTGTTTGGTTCCCGGTGTATGATGAAATGAATTCGAGTCTCATCGACGGTGACAACTCGATGTTGTAGTAAGCAAATGTAACGTATGAATTAGCGACATATTTGTTTTGGCGCCCTTTAACAGATGGCAACATACAATGATAACACAAACTTACATTAACATGATTCTATCTCGTACATGGTTTTAAGATACCAATGCATTCAAGGAAAAATTTTCAAATATTAAAATTCGTAATTACACTTCAAAACGTAACTAAAAATTTCTTTGTGTGCTCATTATAACTAATTTTTTCTTAATTTTAGTCAACTTTGAATCAGTCCATGCTTTAATTAACCGATCAAATTTATGAAACACGTATTATATTAGAATACTATTTAACCATGTTTTTCTTAGAGTAGACGAGAATAACGTGCACATCAATGCTTTGTTTTAAGCACTATATAATGTTTGAAAATTCTGGTTAATTTTTTGAGAAAAATGTATAGCTTTCTATGTTGACAATTTTTCTTCGTTGTTTAAAGATGTTTCAGGACATAATTAATCATTTCACATAATTGCAGATATAATGCAATTGAATCCCTTATCTTGTTTAAAAAAAATTAAAACATCTATGAGTAAATCTAATATCGAATATTCTCTAATTGAATTTTAAAAAGTGTTAATGAGATGACCTTTCATTTATATCTGTCCATATGCAGATGTTTTTGTTCAAAAATATATCTTTATATTTTATATGAAATAATTTTTGTGTAACCTAATTTAGAATCATAATATGAAATGATTCTCAATATTTTCGTAAATACAACCCTTGCCTTTCCCTTTAAAATTGTTTTTTTTTTCACTGTGAGGTATCTTTTTTTCTGAACGATAATGCAAGAATCTTTAAAGGTTAACGTCCCCGCATCATCTAAAAAGATAACATTCTAGATCATATCTGTTTTTGTATATATACAGAAAATTCTTCATAAATTAAAAAAGGGCTGTTTGGAAGAATGATAATCTCGTTTATTTACTCTCTTTGTGCATGTTAAAATTGTTGGAGCCATATATCTTTCAAGATTCATATCCTTTTATACTTTCTACTATCGTTTAACACTTTGCTTCCTGTATTTTCGAATTAGAATAAAATAAAAACTTGGTAATGAAACACAAATCTTAATCCATATATTAAAATTGAATTCAATGAAACATGAATCCAATTGGATACGTGTAAAACGACACTTGAGAATATATCTAGACTGCTTACTTCTTTTAAGATACATTTACCTTCTTTAGGTAGCACTAGAATCATTGCCCCGTTTCACCTTACTGTTATTTCACTTTCCCATGGTGTTTAGCAAACACGGGTGACGCGCCTCTGGAACATCTTGTCAATCAATTTTTATTCTCCCCATTCCCCCTCACAGTTACAGATTGTTTGGAGCAGCTTAGCCATATCTGGCTCTTGCGCGATTTAACTCCACTCACACTCTTTCTTTTAGAACAGGAATGAAACTAAAATTTTTAACTATCAAACAAAAATTCCGCGTTTCGTATCTCATGGTAATATGTTTGATAAGATCAACAGAGTAATAGTTTAGTTCTATCTAAGCTTGAAGCCAAAGAAGCGTCTGTTTTGTGCAGTTGGTTGAACAGGGATTGTACCTCTCCATGCTTTATAAACCCTTAAGTTTGTGTTTTACACATAAAATACAGTACAATTTATCGGAATTTCAACTAATAAATTGTTAGTCCTTGAGAATGCATAATTTGTGAATCATCATTGTTCGTTTACAAAATTACTTTCGTCATCATACCTCAAAAATAATCAGTGCCATGTTATATATAATCTGGATAGATTAAAACTTCACTTTTATTTTTCGGCAAATTTTAGTCGCTTCGATTAAGTTATAATTTCTTTATGCTGGAAAAACTGCATTATATTTGTCTTGTATTAAGGTCTTAATCAAGAGACTTCCATAAGATGTACTTAAAAATGTGATCTTTCATTATTTCCATTCTTTCTTTGAGTTATTTTCTAAAGTTCTTATTACATATAGCTTCGAAAGTTCCAATAAAATAAAGACCTTCAGATGAATTATGCTAGTTACTTGAGGAAGTTAATGTACAGTCATCAAAAAAAAGGAAAGGGAATGTTTGGCCCTCGATAGCTCCTTTTTTGAAAACTGATCTCATTAAAATAACACACACACTAAGTGGACTGTATAAATTTTCTCACATTTTATTTCAACTGCACACTCTGCGCGCTCAGTCGCGTGTCCTCTTTTTTTTTTTTTTTTTATTTGCATTGCAAGACGACAGCAGCGCCTTTTCACAGAAGCGGTCAGGGGCACAACAGGGAACATTCATAATAACTTCTACAATTCTCATCGTAGCAGGATAAAATTGGTATCAATTGCTCAAGGGGAACTAAGTTGTGTTGTTAATAGATTAATTAACATAGTTGATTACTTTATAAAACAGAATTTTCTTTTTATCGATGCCATTCTTTTTGCATGTATCTGATTTCTCATAGTGAAATTATTTTAAATTTCAAGCGTTATAAAATTCTGCTTGAAAGTTTTCGAGTCATGGGAGAAAGGGGAGATAGAATCCCTTAATGGTAAAGGAAAGGGCAAAACACTCGGCAATATAGAAAAAAAAACACTTTCGAAACATTTTGAAACTAAAAATAGATAGTTAGCCACCCAAGAGACTATTGTTTTAGTTGGATCACTTTTCGCGTACCAGATCATTTCTATTTTTTATCGTTTGCTTCAATTTTAATTACATTTAATTTAAATATATTCAATTTAATAATTTATCGTTTGCTTTAGTTTTAATTACATGTAGCTGATATAATATTCAATTAAATAATTTATCGTTTGTTTTATTTTTAATTACATTTAGCTTAAATATATTCAATTTAATAATTTACCTTTTCATTTAATTTTAATATTGGAAAGGTTTACTATTGTCGATTTCTCGATATTTCATCGTTTACTTTAATTCTTATGTGTAATTGAGTAATTTAATAATAATTATAAAAAGAAAAAAAAACCACCTTGGGTGGCTGAATCTGTTCTCTGCAAAACTTCGCATAGAACTATTTTTTTTTTTTTTTACTCTTAAAACCTTTAAAAAGTGAGAAAGTGTTATTATCAAAAATCTAAATTTTTAAATACGGATATGAAAATAATTATAACATACTAATATTCTTACATGTTTGGATTCTTTATATGTCATAATATCCTTAAATCCAATATATCATACAATTTCATCTAATAGTTCAGGAAATATTCAAAGTCAAAATTTACAGTCGGAAATCACGGTGTCTAAAGGGACCAAGAACTAATTTATAATAAAATGTTTAGTTATAAATTTATTTACGTATAAGGTGTTCAAAAATGGGCCAAATATTTTAAATCGTTTGGCGTGAAGGTTTGTTCGTCCGTCCAGCACGATGCCTGCTTCCACCATTACTCCCCTTTACGAAACCGATGTCTTTTCGTGATGTTTCCCGGTGAAATCAAGTTCCACGTTCATCTCAAATCTTCAGCCGGCGAGAATCATTGTTCAAACTAAAGCGATATTCGTCGCAGAGCATTATATTGACCCACTTTCCGAAACTCCAGTATTGATGTTCCAGACTCCAGTTGAAATAAGTGTGTTTATGTATAGACATGAGAAGAATGGAAACTGGTTGTCCTCTGGCACAGGGATCAACATGATTGAGAGTTCTGTTAACAGTTTGCCTGGAAACTCGTATTCCAGGGTCAGCTGTGGGCGCTGAACCCACTTCTCTGGCACAACTGTCCCTCTGATTTCGCCACTTATTGTTAGATATTTGTCTTGTGGTGAGCAGCTAGATACTGGTAGTTTGTTAACATTTCTCGCTTCTTGAAACCTCTGCCACAGTCTCCAGATCACACACTGAAGCACATTCAGAATTCGAGATATTTCCCTTTGTTATCATCCAGATTCGAGCATTCCTATGATTTTTTTCTTTCGCCAGCATGTGCAGTTGTCCTCTTCGGGCCATCATTTGTTCTGTATAATCGTTGACAATGTTGTTCTGCACATGAATTGCACGAAACCTGTCTGAACTACTTATACCAAGTGACATGGTTTATCTATGTTCCAACACATTGCTTTGCGAATGAAGATGTAGCGAATGAAGCACAGAAGTTTTACGAATGTAGATGTAGACCGAAATGTTTTGCATGAAGACAAAAATTCACCTTCTATAGATAATTCTCCCCCCCCCCACACCAAATTTATTTCGAGCTCATTCCACAATATTTACTCACATTCTTCGCGTTTTACGAACTATGCTTAAATTTTATCACCAATGTATGTAAGTAGAGTTTATATACGTAAAATAACTTTCAATTCATACATTATGGATACTATGTACAAGTTCTTAAATTATTGAATCAACAAAGAAAGAGCAATACTCTCTTAAAACTGGAAAAAGATATTTTAAAAAACCACTCTTAAAATCTCACGCAAGTACAAGACATGGAAAATAAAAGAGGGGTCTGGCGAAAGTAGTATCATCTATTTTAAATAATCTCAAACGCATGCGTAACAGACATCGCCAATTGTGCTCATGTTCAATACAACACATCGATAAACATGAACGCGCAAGAACATTGAAACATAATCCTTTCCCCCTTATGTTGCTAATTAATGTCTAGCAACATATCTGTTAGGAAGTCTGAATATTCTTGTTGAGCTACGAATATTCAAATTCGGATGCATTGTCAAAGATATTGACATTCTTTCGATAACATCTGGCTCTGGAAAAGGGACAGGTGAGCTTGGGGAAGCAGCTATGTGCGTTCTAGGTGAAATTACTAGTTTAGGTTTCTGATCGATCTCCTTCATTGGCAATGATAAAGCATTTGAATCAGATTCCCACCTTAGCAACTGCTTATACGACGCATATGATCTGTACCCTTAGTGAAAGCTCTTATGCTTCCCAATCTATCCACAATCTTTCATGGACAGATTGGGGTGTAGATCTTGAAGATGGATCTTTCGCTTCTCCGTTTGCTATCTCTGGCTTAATTTTTAAATAAAAATTGAGCCACTTAGAAAGATTTCACGCATTCGAAAATTCCTCCTACTCGCTTCATCATGATTTTTTTACACTCCGAAACGAACATCATGAAGCATTAGATCTAATCATGATTTTAAATTTCTGTTGAGTAAAAGCTTTTCTGGACTTTCCACCGTCACTGAATGTGGAGCCTCTTCTAAAACGAAACGTGGTTGCGGTATCCTTGTGGTCGTGGTCACGAACTCACGGCAGGCGGTTTTCGTAGAGTCGTGAGTTCGAGTCCTGATGCTACTAAAGACCCACCGTGTAGCCGGTCCTGATGCCCGTTAATCTATCCAGGCTCAAAGTCTTCCCATTGGCCTGGAACGGAAGTTTGGGGAAGAAGGGGTCAGCTCAACTGTAGTCCTCGTCACTTGACCGAGAAACTTCGTCATAAGACCTGAGAAAATTTGAATTTTCCCATTCGTTTTCACAGTGGTACGATGGATGTAGCCCATTCCGAACAATTAATTTTTAACAGAATTCCAAAAAATTCTATAGAATCTTTACAACTCAAACTCTACACGTTCTTTCAATTCATACGATAATGCTAAAAAAATATTGGCGATGCACTCTCCTTAAAATATAAATATGCTGCATAATTATTTAAAGTACCTGCCACTTCGAGAACCCCATTAGAATATTTCTGTAAGAATTCGTTAATTTTTAAATTTACTTCACATGTTTTATACGAAAAAAATTAATTCATTTTGAAAATGTCTTTCCAATCTAATTTAACCTTATACTTCCAATAATATTCTAAAAAATTTATTTCATCAATGTACTTAATACCAATAAATTTTTTTTCTCTTATTGCATATTACACTAATTTTACATTTTCCTAACTATGGTACTTCTTCATAATTGTAAGTAGATGACTGTATATGTATATATATATATATATATATATATATATATATATTACGATAGGATCAGAGGAAGAATTCTGAATAAAAAAAATATTCCTAATGTTGCTTCTAAATGGGATGTTAATTATCACTCAATCAATCTGAACATATAAAAATATGACCTGCGATCTCGAAGTTTTCATTATAATTGAAATCAGCGGAGTGAAGAGTTTTAAGACTATCTGCTTCTATAGACAAATGTTTATCTTTAAATCCATTATCTATTTCAAGGTTATGTAAACATTTAACCGAAGCACGTTTACTATTTAAACAAGATGCTCTGATAGTGTCTTTTTTTTATTACAAGTACGACAAATCGCGGTAATAAATCTACGATTAGATGCACTAGGATTCCGTGCATTACAACGAATACATTTGTACTTTCTTTGAGATTGTGTAAGTTTATGTGAAACTTTTTCACGAGTAAAATTGGTAACATCTTTCGATCAACTTAGGAGAACATTGATACATAACAACAATAAATTTTCTCATATAAACGTTAAGGTAATATACTGTTTTACTGACGAGTCAGAAAATGCACAAAAACATTTTGATTAAAACGAAAAAGCATATTTATCAAAACTTGAATTTTAATTCCGAAACTCAAAGTTCTGTTAGTGATGATTTGATTCATTTTTTTTTTATAAAGACCGGGGCTTCAGAGTGTTTACTGCGATGTAATTTTTTTCAGGGAGACCTCATAGCAAATTACTTCCCTACATTAAAAACAAATGAAATTGACAATTATAACGAGAGTGGGTAGATTTCATATCTTTCTCATTTTGAGATGATATTTTTTCACTTCAAATAAAATTTAGGATACAGATTAGTTTAATACACATTTGTTCTATTTTGGTATATTTTGTTGAAAAGTAACTGGTTAAATGAAGTAATCATCATCATTATTTGACTAAAAGAAAAAGCACTGTCTTATCTGTCAAAAATATAATAAATATGAGAAGTTTCTGTTGATAGGTATTTTGAAATTCATAAATGGAATTTAAATTGCTGTACAGTTTTTTTTTTTTTTTTGCTTTTAGTAAGCTTGATTTTCGTTAATACAAAAAATTCCTATGAACAAAAAAGCGTTTTTGAAACTGAATATTACTTTTAATTTCATTAAGCACGACATGTAACTGAAATTTATTTTCATGTCCCAAATTGAATAGATTAGTAAAACATTAAGAAAAAAAACCTTCCTGGTTTTATATTTTTAATTAAAATATTAATAATGATTAAAAAAAACACATATAAACAGGCAAATTTGTCTTAATTTATAAACATTTTTACCCAAGTAAAACGTGCGATCGAATTTGGGTAGAGAAAATTGGATCGGAAATCGTATGTCATTAATGAATTTTAAAACAATCGAGGCAAAATAAAGAAACTTTTAAACATTAAGATATATTTTAATTAACGTTTTTAAAGAAAACAAATGCTTTTAGTAAGTAAAAATCGTCGCAAAAATTGTATTACATGACACAGCACAGTTATGAGATTGATAAATTGTATTAATTTCAGAAATGCATAATTCATACGGTGGCAAAATGATCGAATCCGTAAAAAATTCTTTCGATAGTAAAAAGTCACAATGATATTTTATTCTTGTTTATCATAAATCTCATAGAGTTCTTATAGTAACATTTATGAGAAAAATTTTGATTAAAAGAAGTAAAGTAGGCGTTAAATAATCTATTCATCAAAATACAAAATATATGAATCAGATTAAAATATTTCATCCTTTTTCTATTATGTATGATAATCTATGAAATATTTGAATATTTGTAATAGTTAATAGCACCGTTGCGAACAAATAACAAATTAAAAACACAATGCAAAAATAAGTGATGCCTCACTGCAAATGCTTTTTTGTTCAAAAACATTTTAACCATTCAAAGTTATTCAGGCTATATATTTTGTTAACAATACAAAAATTGGAGAGATACGGGATTTAAAGAAAAAAAAATTCCTTTTCAATAATTTTAAGACTTTTGAGTAAGAGGATTGTGTATGTGTGTGTGTAAGAGAGAGTGTGAGTGAGTTGAGTTGAGTTGAGTGAGAAAATATATATTGTTAGTTTTTAAAATTGTTCATTTCCTAATAAGTTTGATCTTTTGCAGTAAAAAAATTATTTAATATTCAAATCTTTATGCAATAGTTTTTTGTAATAAAATTATCTTTCTAGCGACTTTTGTTTCAAAGATTGTTAGTCAGTAGTATAATCATATCATTGCAAATTCTTTAAAATTTTAGAGGCCCCGATAGCCTAATGGTCATGGCTTTGGATTCGTAGCCGGCGGTTTTCGTTCAGTCGCGGGATCGATCCTTGGCCCCTAAAGACCCGCCGTGTAACCGGGGCTGATGCACGTTAAAACTGTCGGGGCCCAAAGTCCTCCCGTTGGCTTGGTGGGGATGTTAGGAGAGAGGGTGCCAGCTCATGTGTCGTCCTCGTCACTTGACCGTGGTTCAAAATTACGAGGTCCGTCGCCAATAACCCTCGTGTTGCTCCTAGTGCGACGTTAATAAAAACTAAACTGAACTCAATTAAAACTTTAGAAATGAAACACGAGTGTCTACAATTTTTTTTTTGAAACGTACTTTATTTATATACAAACCCCCGTTTAGAAAATACGATATAAATTTATTTTTTTTAAATATACTTGCAAAATAATTCATAATAATTATTACCTGATAAAAATATGATTACTTATCCACACATAAGCAAAACAAACTGAATTTAAATACTTTCGTCAATAATATATAATAACAATATTAATTTGTTAGCTGATTTAATATCGTTATTATGTATTAGATAAATATAAAAGCGCAAATATTTCTATCCATTAACATAAGGATTTGAATAATCTGTTTAATTTTATCATCCTCAGAACACGCCATTGGAATATTTCCTCGATAAATCCCATCTCAAACTTTTCTCATTTATATCCGTCCGTCTGTTCATTCACTTCCTCTTAATTAATTCAGGACGAATGAATTGAGATATTTTCTTGCCAGTTTTGCATCTCAGTTTTCGTTTCAGTTTGCATCTCAGTAAATTACATTTAATTGGTACATATCCTATACTAGCTGATACCCGTCCGCTTCGCTGGACAGACGATAATATAATATTTTGGAACCTATACGTAAGATATAAAGCAAATTTTCAATTTTTAAGTTTTTAATGATAATCTAAATTTAAAATTTTAAGAAATTATTGTCTGTAATAATAGTTATCCTCCACATTTAAATATATGAGAAAAATAAAAAAAAATTAGTAAAAAAGCACCCAATATATATATAATGTGAATAAAACTCATTCTACCGTATACTTGTTACACCTAGTATTACTAAACATACAACCTTTTGTCAGAAAATTCATCGTGTGCTTAACTTTCAAATGAAATACCCTCGCAATGACATAGTGTCTATCATAAGATTTTTGTCCTTGCCTCAAGACATTTTGATTTCTGACCATTTAGGAATGCAAGTGACTGCAATCCTAAAAAAAAGTCGTGCAAGTCGGGATGTCCAAAATATCTTACGTATGTCATAGCCTCTTCAGTTCGTTCATGCATGTAGCGAGGTCCTCCAGTAAACTAAGATTGTCTTGCGTGTGTGGTACTCCGTAAAAAGTCGCCGTTTTAGTATTTTTCAAAATCCCGCTACGTTTTGGAGCTAAACTACACTTTCGCCAACCGTGATATTCCAAATTTACTTATTCCTATCGCTAAATCTGTACGTTTCCTATTTTCGACATGCACGAAATTTCACATAAAGAGCCCCTTCGCCAAAATCTTGCCAATCCTCCTGCAGCGCTTCAATATTAAATTATTTGGTATTTTTCCATTTCGCACACGCAAATCTCACCAAGTAAACTTAATTGGGGACAATACACAGTATACATAGAAAAATATATATATTCCGTTTGGCGTCGATCATATCATTTTTGGCGATAAAGTCGTCAAAATTTACATAACCGATGGATAAGAATAGATTAACGGATGGAAATTACATTTTGGATAAGACTTCCGTAAAATCCGTTCTTAGTGAGCGTCTACATCGCAAAATGAGTAACTGTGCTAAATTTCAAGTCAATCGGTTGTATAGTTTTAGAGATCTCGTGATGAGTCAGTCAGTGGTATTTCGCTTATATATATATGATATCTTTAAAAAAAATGTATATGTTGATTTCGAAGAGAGAACAAATGATGATTAATTGAATGTTTATCATTGTCGCACTTAGAAGCAACAAGAGAGCTATTGGGAATAACAAATAATAATTGATAGTGAAATTTAGAAATTTCTTATTAAAAGAATTGTTAGAAAATTTATTTGTAATTCGACATAAATAAAAATAATATCGCACTTTTTGTACATAAGATTAATCACTCTAGAGTAACTTACACCAATATGAAACTATTGTGACAATATGCGTTTCGGATCATAAAAAACAACGTAAATACACACAATCACTTTCTTTTTCTTCAATTGTGCTAAATTTTCGAAAGAGTTATACCTTCTTCATAAATTGTATGTCTTTAGAGAACTTAAACAGAATTCTTTTAAAATGTTAACCTAGTTCATATTGGAATCAAAGTGATTCATTTTTTTCCCATTATGTTTTTATATTCTAAAACTTGTCTTGTTTCAATATTCAGATTATGCTAGACTGGATGCGCCAGTTTTACGATGTCTACTACGATGTACCGAAATTCGCCTTCTGCTTCAATTCAGAACTCAGCCACGATGATTACAATTACATAGGATACGCTGATCCTGATATTGAAGGTTTCCTGAAACATATACACGATAGTGGCATTCTGAACAATACATTATTGATAGTAATGAGTGACCATGGGCACAGGTACTTTTTCTGCTATTCAGTTATAATAAAATATTTTTTTATTCCAACACAAAACTGCATTGCAAAATTTGTTCAGAATTGTAATTATAAACAGAACTACTTTTGATTTTATTAGCTGTAATTAAAGAAATCATATTTCTCGTTTATCATGGAGGGGAATGTTAAATTTTAACTTCAGATTCATTGAAGTTCAACCTAAAATCTCTCTTAGTTTTGGAGAGTTTATTAGGGGGAAATTTGTATAATAATGAAAATTTTAAGAAAATATGAATTTAGTTTTCCTTGAGACTGTAATATATTCAATTAAAAATCATGTTCAACTTGAGAATGAGGTAATTATTTTTAACTTATTCATTTGAAAATTTGGAATTAATTTATTTCAGGTCGAATTAACAAGCAATTATAAATTTTAAGAGCTTCTCCTTAGAAATACGAGTTCATTTTTTCCCAATTTTAATAACATATTTTGATACTATAAAAATAACGAACTGAAAATGTTAAACAAAACAAAAAAAAAACTGTTTCAGATTTTTTTTTCTAAGCCAAATTCACACAAATAGCACATCGAAATACCATTTCACAATAAATCGTTGAAATATTTAATGCACTATTATGTGAAACGCCATAATTTTTTAAAAAGATCCTTTTTATTTTCTAGATTCGCTCCAATTCGATCTAGTCAACAGGGCAAGCAAGAGGAACGGATGCCGTTCTTTTCCTTCGTCCTTCCTCCCTGGATGGAAGAGAAGTACCCCCATCTCGTTCACAACTTGAAGATCAACCAAAATCGTCTCGTTACTCCCTTCGACATCCACGCCACATTCATGACGCTTTTGAATCCTAATGTGCCCCTGCAAGGACACGCAACCGATAGGAGCATCAGCATCTTTTCCGAAATTCCAAGGGAGGTAAGGAACTTTTTCTCTCTAATGGCGACGAAAAGATCTTGAGTTGTCCTCTTAGGCGGATAAATTATGTGCAATCGAAAAGTTGCTTCTGTGTGAATCCATAATTTTCTACATAATATTTTGGGCTCAAATCCAGTATTTCATATATATATATACTTGTATACAAAATATATTCCTAGAAAAAAAGATTCTTTTTTACCAGTAACTAACATTAATATACTAATAAACGTTTATTAAATTAAATTAAATCAAATAATTACGTAAAGAGAGTTTTGAGTATTTGATGATTAATAAATTATTGAAGGCTCTTTAATCTATACTTCATTACATTAATTTTATTTGTTTAAATATAGATAGGTGTATAAGATCATTAGATTTTCTTTTAAACAAATACTTCGATGTACGACTTTCTTATGCTTATTAGAACAGGCTAAATCCTAAATTTTCAGACGAATTAAAAGGTAGTATCGTTTCGCTACATTTTTTGAATTTCTAATATTCAAGTTCCTTGATTGAGTATTTATTAGCATCATATTAAGAAAAGAAAAAAAAAAAAAAAACGAGGGTTCAAAGAAACTCGTCAGATTTAACGTGCATCAGTCCTGTGACACAGCGGGTCTTCGGTAGCATCAGGAATTGAAACCACAACTCGATAGAAACAACACTGACCACGAGTTCGACCACGACCATGACCACTAGACCTCCACGGTACGTGCCCGACCTAAAGTTCACTTCTGACTTCGTGCCTGGCTGGCGTCGAGTCGAATGAAGAGTTCTTCCCAAAGTCAAATTTTGTTCCCTAATTGGATTGACTTCTCTGAAAATCTATCGCAATCAATTTGTGGAAACCCACTGATCAGCAACGTTAACGAGTTTGAAGAGGCGGTTACAAATTTTACCTTCAAAATTCTATATATTCTATTCTTCCGATCCAATATCGCTAAAGTTATAGACCATCCACATATTAATATTCCCCAATCAACCAGACAAAAAATTAAAGAGAAAATCCACCTCAGGAAACTTTGGTTAATTGTGCAGATATCCCCCGATGAAAACTGAAATTAATAGGCTTCAGCGGGGAATTAAAAGGGGAAATTTTCCTGGAAAAAATCAAGCCTGGAAATATTGCCTAGAAATGGCAAATACTGAAGATCAGTCACTTTTTCAATTAGTCAAAATTTCGAATTATACCCCCCGAAACCTTTCCTCCCCTTCTTGGACCGAGAGGTCTCCTGTTCGATACCCACTTCAAAGCAGACCTCTTTGTTGACTCGCTTGAGGAGTCCTTCACTGAGAACGCAGAATTTTACGATTATGGCTTTATTGAGCATGTTGAAAGAAAAGTTAGATTTAACAACACCCAAAATTGTCCAGCACCCCCTAAACTCACTTCCCCCATGGAAATTATTGAAAAGCTCAATGCTAGAAAAGCTCTAGGTCATGAACAAATCAAAAATATTGCATTAAAATCCCTTTCCTTGAGAGCCATTATACATCTTACTAAAATTTTGAACAAATGTTTACTTTTTCATCACTTCCTACAATCCTGGAAGCTTGCAATTATAATTCTCCTTCCAAAACCAGGCAAAGATCCAAAGTTCCCACTTAACTACCGACCCATTAGTCTCCTGAGCACAATAGCTAAAGTGTTTGAGAAAATTCTAAACAGAATCAATGACCACTTAAGAGAAAATAACATTATTCCACCTAAGCAACGTGGCTTTCAAGAGCATACATCCACCAACCACCAACTTTTAAGAGTTTCAAATGTAATCATTCAAGGTTTTAATGAACATTTGGTCACGGGAGAGGAGTCTTTCTCAATGTCCAAAAATCATTCGACAGAGTGTGGCACGACGGATTAATACATAAAATGATTCAATTAAAATTCCCAGTTTATCTAATCAACCTCATTCAAGAGTATCTCCATAATCGAACATTTCAAGCCAGATTAAATCGTAAACTTTCTAGATTTGGCACTATGAAAGCGGGCACTAAGGGAAGCATCCTTTCTCCAAATTTATTCTCAATTTTCACGCAGGTCATTCCAAAATATCCAAACACAGAAATTTGTAATTTTGTCGATGATACTGCAATTTTCTACCAAGCCACTCATCCGAACATTGTTTAAGAGCAACTTCAAATATATCTCCTTATTTTACAATTCTGGTTCATTAAATGGCGAATCGCAATAAACCCAGCAAAATTTCAAGCCATTATTTTCAGAAGTAGAAATTTTAAAAAAGACTCCTGCGCCTTAGAATTTTTAACAAACGCATGGAATGGATCAACCAATCAAAATACTTCGGCGTCATTCTGGACAAAAGATTAACCTCCCGTCCTCATATTCTGTCGATAAAGAAAAAAAAATCAAATTTAATTTCATCAAATCAAAAGATTGCTGGGAAAAAGATGCAAAATTTCATTAAAAAATAAATTGCTTATTTATAAGCTCTATCTCCTTCCGATCATGACGTATGCAAATTTGGGGTGCCTCTGCAAAATTCAATCACTCTCTTCTTCAAATTGAGCAGAATAAAATTCTACGCTTCATTGCAAACGCTCATTTCTTCATTTAATAGACACTACTTCATAAAGAACTCACAATTCAACCCATTGCAGCACGCATCAGCGATCTCTCTGCCTTCTTTCACAACGCAATAGGTCACCCTAGAAACCCTATCATCAGCTCCCAGCAAAACTTTTCGCAGCTCTCTGGTAGGTACAGATACGTCGCAGCAGCATCCAACCTCCATCCTCTCATCTCTTGAAGGAAGCGACTCTGATAAGACAATCATTCTCCTACCCACCTTCTCATTCGTCTGAGTTTTTCTCTCATCGCAATTAAGTGACATTTTTGTAATTTATTTGTTTATGTTTTATATTCATTATTATGTAACACTGATACCAAGAAAGAATAGCCCAAGGCTATTGGATCTTGAAATACATTGCCAAGAGAATGAAGAGTTCTTAAAAAGGAATTATTCAATCACTAAAATAAAATGGGTATTGCTCTTATATTTGAAAGTGTGAATTTATTTTCAGCAGAAATTCTTATTTTTACCCATTTTAACATGAGACCCGAAATGAAGATAAGAAATGTTTAGCATTTTGCTTCATTTTTAACAGTATTCTGAATTGAGAACAAAAAATATTTCATTGCAACCCTCTGCTGCTCATAAATTTTAATTTGAAGGGTAAAAAGTTCATGCAATATTTAATTATTGTGAAATAATAAAGTGAAAACTAATATTTATATAAAAATATTTATTTTCTACCTTCTCTAGAGGACAAGCTATTACTAAACATAACATATAGATTTCGAATGTTCTTTAACATATTCTAAAATGACATAGTTTACTTATTATAAATTCTGTCTCCATCAAAATGTCTTTGAATAAGTAGAAGTAAAATAAAATAAATGTGAAAGACATAAAATAAACTGCCTTTTACATTAATCTGTGGCGCTTTTAGAAAACAGAATTTAAGAGATGAAAAATTTAAATTTTCTCTTGATTCATAAATACAGAGTATTTGAAATCAACGAATAAACCAATGTAAATATCACATTAAATAATCCGCGTTTTTAAATAGTTCAAATTTTCTTTCTCCTTTACAAATGTTCAATCTTTGTGTCTATTCATGTAACAAGATTAATTTTGTCAATTATATTATGTATACACATAATTCTCCTTGTTTTACATATATAGCTACAATTACTTCTTTTAGAATTTCATTTTTCAAAATACCTCACATATTTTTTCAATAATTTTAAAAGGAATAAAATCAAACAGACCGGAACTTATGATGATCTTTCGAGTACAAACAAAGTTGTACAGAATAAAACATAACACAAACATTAAAGGAAGCTGAAAATGAAAGGCTTTTCTTGGAGATTTAACGACAAAAGTATAGCATTTTGTGTAGAATTTTTTTAGTTTAAAAATAAATATAAATCGTTCAAACAAAACTGGTTGCTTCAAATTATCAGGACTCTTGCCTTCCCTGGGTACTTATTAACTCTTCAATAAATATTTCTTAAAATTTTGTACAGTGATATCTTAGTCAAAGACGGCCTTATATTATGATGAACTTAGTTAACGACGAGTTGCCATAAGTAAAAAAATGTCTTGGGTAAAAATGTCCTAGAAGGTTTTGGTTTACAATGACTCGTCATTGTACTATTTAGTTTCAGCGCTGTCTAGTGGCTTTAGAGTGATTTAAATGATCTTTTTATCAATGGATGAATTAATGTGTAAAACTATTCGAGACAGGAGATGGAAATAATTGATTACCATTTTTATATTTGTGTATATGAATAGTGCCTTGGATATCAACGGTTTTGGTTTAACGAATGATAATCCTGAAACGGATTATAATCGTTAACCAAAGTATCATTGTATAACGATTCATTGGTTTGTACTCAATAAACTCTTATTTTCCAGAGGACATGTGAATCAGCTTCAATTGAATCACACTGGTGTGCATGCTTGTCTTGGTCCAGTATACCAACAACTCACTCTCTAGCCAAGACTGTCGGCCAGGCTCTAATAACTTACATGAACGACTTAACCCAGGTCCAAAGAGTCAAATGTGTGGCACTTCAGCTAGGAAAAGTCACAAGATTGGAGAAATTCACACCGAATAAAGATTTCCTGACTTTCAAAAAGAATGCTGACTTGGATGGACGAGCAGGAGAATTTTCTGACAATACTAATGTGACAGAAATTATTTATCAGGTACAGGTAATAGCTAACCCAAGTGATGGGATATATGAAGCTATAGTAAAATACAATGCATTGGATAAACGATATCACGTGAAGGAAGAAGAAATCAGTCGCGTGAACATGTATGGGAATCAAGAACATTGCATTCATGATGATTACCCTGAATTAAGAAAGTATTGTTATTGCAAACAACAGCTGAAGGATGATTGAGTTGTTTAAAAGCTGTAATATATAAGCAAAGTATTATGTGAAAACTAGTCTTTCGATTGACTTTTTAGTAAGAAGTTGAGAATTCAAATGCAAATATTTTTCGCAATGAAATACTTTTTAAAGCGCCAACCAAGAATATATGAAACACGTAAAGCAAAATATTTTAAAAAATTAAAAGCCATTTTCAAAGTATTGATAGTAAGAAGTGTAGATGGATTTATTTTAAAAATTATGGTATCAGAGTAGAGCTGATTGAATAAAATAGAACTACGAAACTGAAATGAAACTACGAAATATCACCATATACTTTGAAAATAAAGTAGTAAATAATTGTTCATATGATAATTTTAAGATATATCATTTTTATTTTAAATTTTATAAATATGAGCACTTTTATTCGGTGTGCTTGGAAAGAAAAAAAAAAAAAAAAAAAAAAAAAAAAGATTCTATGTAATTATAAAGGTAAATGTATTTTTCCGAGCAGGAAAAAAATAAAACACATATATTTCACATAAAAAGCATCAAATGAAAATTTTTAATTCTTAAGTTTTTTTTAAAACAAATTACTATACAGTTTTTACTCACAAGCCTTAATAATTATTTTCATCTATTAAACTGAAGAGATTTAATATAACTAATTTTATATTAATTCATAAGTTCAGTAATTCTCAATGAAAAGTTTAGTTTTAATCATTTTGTATAAAGCATGATACGCATTTGGAATATATTTTTTTGTGAATTTTGATAATATATTTTAAATACATTTAAGAAGTTACCTGAAACCTTTTATTTTCTGATGATTCATCACCATGAAATCCGTCTAATTAATTACTACATCCAAAAACAAACATTCTTCTCGCTCTTTTGAATTGCCGAAAAATTTATAATTTTATATAATATTATAATATATAATAAAAATGATATAATTTATAAATATATAATTTTATATGTATAATAATATAACAATGAATATAATTTTAACATTTTGTTTCAAATTTTTTTGTTAAAAATAGACTTAAAGTTGCAGCGGCTGAAGAAAATAAAGTATTTTCCTCTGTCTAAATACACATGTAATAAAAATTTGAGCTCAAAAAATTAATTTTATTTACAAAGGAGAATTTTCCAATTCTAAAAATAAATAATTCTAATCATATAAGAAAATATAAGTTTTTCCATTAAGAATGATTATAGTCACCCAAAAGTAAATAAATGAAATAAGTTATTAAGATAGTGTCATATTTAATAAATTAAAGACGTTCTATGAAAGAAAATGTTTATAAAAAAAATCCTTTCGTAAATGTTAGAAAAATGTAACAGAGGATATTTTTATAAAAAATTTCCCATCTCGGATCACGTTTCAATGTGAAGTTAAAATTCTTTAGAGTATAAAAGTATCTTTAGATACTACTATCATTCAAATTTTATTTAATGCCTCATGATTACATTATCTATTTTGAAATAGCTTTATATAATACATATATATAATGTGAAAGTGTGGCTTTTAAAAAGTACAAAAAAAACCCGTTTTTTTCATTTCAAAGAGTTTCAAAACATATTTTCAATTATAATATATATTTCATTATGTACTGTGCTGTGTTAAATAAAATATTGCTTAAAATTATTTTAAAGGAAACGTCACATGTGTGTATTGCATAGGAAGTTTGTACTTATTTCTGAATGAAAAGGATTTTACATTTGTACATAATTCATATAAATTTTGATGTATTTTAATATTTGGGTAGATGTGCATGTGTAAGAAATACAGAGTCATTCAAATAGAATCATCTGATTTCAAAATGCTATATTTCCCTAAATAAATGATAAGTAATTCATGAATGCAAAGAGGAAATGTAGAAATTTTTTTACAAGTGTTCGATATAATTTCTTTTAGTTACACATACAATGTTAAATTCCCACCAAACACGTTGTAAAGCATCAGTGGTAGATAATTGTGCAGCAGGAGAAATCCGTTGCTTAAGTTCACATAAATTTGTGGATAATGGTGGTTGATACGCTTTATCTTTTACAAACCCCCAAAGGAAGAAATCGCACGGAACCATAGCAAGTGACTTAGGTGGCCAGTTGTATAACATCAAGTCATCTGCTCGTTTGCGACCGATTTAACTGCGAGGTAGCTCCATGATAGCTTCTAAAACAGCTATCTAGATATAGCTTCACGAAAAACACAAGGGGGCCCTTTTCCACATTTTTCCTTTGCATCCATATATAACTCACTATTTTGTGTCATTTATTTTTGAAAATATGGAATTTTGAAATCGCATGATTCATTCTGAATAATCTTGTATAATGTTTGGCTGTATGATTGTACCTTCAAGAGAATCGTTTTGTGTGTGCGTTAAAAATATTAACTTTCCTTTAAAAATAACAAGCTTAGAAATTTTGAGAATAACGAAATGTGTGTTTCATCATATTGTTTTTAAATTCAATTGTTATTGAGAATTGCGTTTTATTCTTGCTTCTTACTGAATTATAAATGCTCTGATTAAATAAATGAGTTCACCTAATTGATATTTGTGCACAATAAATATTAATATATTTGTACTTTTATTTGCAATAAATCATATTTTATAAAAATTTGATTTTTTTTTTTGGTGTAATTGATACCACGTGTCCATGCTAGATAACTAAATAATGCAACCAGAAAGTTAATCATTTAAAGCAAAATTCAAAAAGATTCATTTAAAGGTAAAAGTTTCTTGAATGAAATGCGATTAAAATTCTCAGACAAGACAGAGAGATCAATCAGATCAATGCTAAAGAAATTCACTAGTAAAGATGAGGTTGGTAATATAATTATTGATCAATCTCAAAAAGGGCACGTGAATGTTGCATATGTGAATAATGATCCTGCATGTGTAAAAGTCAATTACATGTTTAGGTTTACAGATGGTGCTAACAATCACGGTACTTGGTTTCTTGTTAATCTCCCAATAAAAGGGCATGCCTGATTCACATAGGAGCAAAAAATAGCAACTTTTGATGAACCTAGATATATGAAAAAAATTAATAATTTTTTTTTTACAAAAATTAATCAAATAACACTTGAGCTGATGTTTCATTATTCATACTTAGCTGAACAACACTTGAGCTGATGTTTCATTAT